>JAOSBK010024145.1:0-12180 GCA_027568895.1 Erythroxylum shatona | reverse complement strand
TTTAATGTGCTAAAAAGAAATACAAAACGTAAGATGCATGTATGTTTATGTATCGAACTAATAACCTCAATGAAAATGCAATAGAAAAGTTAAAGAGATGTCAAAAGTTGTTTGAAATATAGAAAAATTTTAAGATAACCAATGAAATTTAAATTTAAAACAAACAAGGTAACAAATTGTTATATTGTTTCTTGGAAATAAAAGGATATGGACTTTGAAAAAGTGTAATCACGTTGAATTTATAATTAATGTCACTTAAATTAAATTTATAAGTAATTTTCTTAAACTACATAATTTACAAAATATTTCATGCAAAAGAAAATTTATCTAGTATGTATATGAAAAATAATAACAGTGCATTCCATTAATGTATAAAAATAAATTATGTAATATTATATCATTATTCATGCTTATTTATCTCTAATTTGCAACTTGTTTCCATGTAATTCTAGTTAAAATTTAATAATAATTAATTCTATTTAAAATTTAATCCTTATATAGCATTGTTAAGCTTCTAATTCTACCTATTTTTGGTGTAGGATAAAAGCCAATATAAGATTAATATAATTTATGTGGTATATAATAAAAATAACAATTTTAAATATAAAAAAATTTAAAATTTTTTAATTACAAGATTTTGATTTTGAATTCTTCAAAAAATTTTAAAATTTGAAATCTCTCAAATAGTATTCATAATAAAAAGAAGTTGCTACTAATTATGTGATTAATTTCAACCAAAATTAAATACTATTTTATATTTTGTACCAATACCATTGGTTAGGAGATGTTAAATACTATGGAATAGATAATTCAATTTTATATATTGAATCTTAAGACATTGAAGCGAAGTTATAGCTAAGCAACTCAAGTATGCATGTTAATAAAAATTGTGTGACATTGACCGTTCATTAACTCAAATGGGAATTATCTATTAATAGCATTTTAAGGATGGTTCATGCCATTTGTTTTATTTTTTTGATATTGGTACAATTTATAAATATGCATGAAATAAATAATTGCATAACTATAAATTATTTGAAAATTTAATAATTTTAAAACAAAGTTACTATTTTGATTTAAATAATATTTGTGAACTTATGTATATCTTTATTTTTAATCAATTGACAAATTTTATTTTTACGCACACTTAATAAGATAGTAAATTTGAAAAATGTCATATGGTTTAAACTTTAAAATAAGAGATCTATATGTGAATTTTATGATTGATAAAAAATTCAATTTAAATTTGATATTTAAAGTAACAATTTAGTTCAGTTGTTACTCTAGATTATCAAAATTTTATTATTTTAGAAACGTGATTTTCTGTTGTAAACCATTTTCTATTACAATTATCATCCCTATTTGAATCCAAATAACTTAATTTACGTACTGTGTCATCGTCATCCTAAGTTTAATGACTACGTGATCACATATTAAGAAAACAACTGTTGGGAGAGGATTAAGAAAATCAAAATTAAGGTAAGAACATTCACATATGCAAGTCGAATCACTTCACAAATAAGGCTAAATCACTTGACAAGTAAGGATAAAATCATCAAATAAGGCTAAACACTATAAGAAGTAATTTGATACATTATCCTTAATCATCAAATAGGCTCAGCATTTAACTCATTCTCTGATACAAATTAACTCCATCTTCACACATTAAAAAAATTTTCAAAAAAAAGCCATTTCATCGAACACCTAATATGCATCAACAATTCATCCTAACTTCATAAGCAAATTTTTTTCCTGAACCTTATAACACTAACACAAGTATCTTAAATGTTCTTATCTATTTATAAATTACTCAAACATACAAAACAAAATACTCAAACATACTTTTAAAAACTCAAATGAATCAAACCCACGTATAGTGAAACACCATACCTCCACAAGTTCGCAAATGGTGGGAGAAGAAACCCAACTTCCGATGCACCACTAACCTCCTGCCAACGCCGACGATGACGCACAACACCTTCACTAGAGAAGAAAGTAGAAAACGAACGAGAAGAAGAAGAAAGAGGAAACATAGATGTCGATGGTGGAGTGGGTGGGAGGGGGAGACGCACAAGTGTTCAAACGATGTCCCTTTGGTTAAGTTAAATAATGTGCAAACACCATCAGATAATGATGTATTGATTATGCAGAGTTACCAATGAAATTTTTCGTCCCTATCATTCCATCGGGAAGTGCAAAATTTTACCTTTCTGCCACAATTTCTCTCCTTCATTGCCTATGTCACTTTTCTGTCACTAAAATTCATTTTCCGTCAACTTTCTGACGGACAACCAAAACCATCACAATCCTTATTTTCTTTTACTAATTTACCGACGGACATTTTTACCATCACAAATTGATTTCCTGCTATATTTACCAACTGATTTTTCATCCGATGCTAAATGCACTGTTTCCAGTTAATATTATCGATGGAACTTTGGTTTCTGTCGATAATTTGCAAGGGTCTAAATTCCATCAGTATTTTTCTGTCGCGAATTCCAGCTTTTCTTATAGTGACGTCTACTATCCTTCTCAAAGAGATATACAATTTTGATATATATATAATTTTATGGACCCCTTATTTTTAGACCATGCTCCAATCAAAATATATATATATATATATATAAAAACAAGGGGTCTATAAAAATTGGATTACTCTTAAGGAATTAAGTTAGTCGGTCAAAGTTAACCAAGGTCCTATCAAGTTTATTTCATAATGAACCAACTAAAACTCTGCTTGTATATATATCTTTAAAATCCTTAGAGAAGTTCCTCATATTATAACTTCCTTCAACTTCAGATCTATATAGAGTGGAATTAAAATTACCACATATTATCCAAGGTCCATTACAAGTTCTGTGCATTCTCTTTAAGCTACACCATAAGTTATTTCTTTGAAAATCCAGATTGAAGCCATATATAAAGGAAGAGTAAACAAAAATTTTCTCTTAAATAAAATTCAATCTCAATTGCATAACTTGCTCATTCAACTCAAGCTCCTCCACCTTTACAAAGTTATAATTATAGAAAATAATTATTCTACCATATACATGATGATGATGATTTGAGGAAAAATTCCACTAAGGACCTAATCTCCTAAGTTTATTTAGATTCTTAAGCTTAATCTTAGTTTCCAAATGACTTTAAACCATTGGCTTCTCGTTTAATACAATATCCCACAAATCTTTAAGCTTATTTATGCAATTAAGCCCACACTCATTCCAAACTATAATTGACATATTATTTTTGTTTACCTTTAAAGCCTTTATTCCTCCTTTAAGATTTTTTTATGATCACACTCTGAAACTACTCTTCATTGCATTTATCCTCTACTATGATGTTTCTTTTAACTTAAGGATTAGCTATAGGGGTATTTACCTCATTCACCATAGTTTGCGTTCTACCTAGATATTTTCATTTTCTAAGGGAGTGGGATCAATATTACTGGCTTGAGCTAGCTTATGAGAACTTGTATCATTTTCCTCATCATTATCTATAAGTTCATTATAGTTACCTTTTTTTTTTATAACTTACCTATAGGCCTTCATGTTTTATCTTGTAATTTAAATGATGGTTTTCATTGATAGGAGGTCATTATGCTATCCGCAAATAATTTATTTTTTAAGCTCTATTGTACGATAGAAATATAATTAAGCTTCCTTTTTTAGATATCCATACTGTTAATCCATAAAGGAAGGTTATGGAATTTGATGCTTTCCTATCTTATCCTAGGCTGCTAGACTTGGAGAAATAAAGGATGTTGAGTTATATACCAAGAACCCTCTTTTACAATTTTGAGTGATTCAACTTATGAGGTGAAAGAGAACAAAATAAGGTTGTCTTTAAAAAGAAGGACCTCAGATAAACCCCCATAATTCCACTACTTCTATGCCTAATGTTAAATGATTGGAAAGGGCAGTCTTTTAGCTATAAAAAATCCAATAAGAGTAGCCTTATAGCCCCTTCTTCAAAAATTCAATGTTAAGAGAAACTATAGATTTCCCCTTATGCCCTTTGGGCGATAATAATGAAGAGTGAGTTTAGATTGATCCTTAACCGCTTTCTTCTATCTCCTACTACTTCTTTCAAACCTGAAAAGGGTAAGCATTGGCTAGAAGCAATATGTTTTTTCTTTGGTTTGAAGTTACTTAAAGAAGATGAAGAGGCATGCAAGGAAGGAGGCAAGGGTATCTAGGTGTGAGTAGGGATGGTGGAGGAGGGAAAAGGGGGGATTTCTTCCATTAAAGTAGACTGTATGGTTAAAGTAAAGCTAGGAATGGAAAGGAAGATATCTAAGGGGAAATAAATTAAAATACTATTGAAAAATATTATACTATATTTTTATGCCCATACTGAGTGTGTTTTGCTTATTATTCAAGAGTTTTACGTTATGATTGGTACTTATTTTATTTTAAGTGTGTTTTTATGTCTTAATTGACTTTATGAATCAAAAGGAGAATAACTCATGAGAAATTGTGGCATAAAATAGATAAATAAGAGTTTTTTTAATTCACTCACTTGTGTGAAGATATAAACACCTGTGTTAGTAACATTCACTGTGTGTATAGAGATCATGTAAGAGATTGTAAACAAGTAAAACTTTGAAAAAACTAATATTGCCCATATAGAGATACACACCTATATGAGCAAGGTACATGATCATGTCTGTTGCCCGTGTAAACTCTTGTGAATGTATAAGGTCATAATTTTGAAGGTGTTTTAATATACATTATCTCTCACATGGTGGTATCATTGATCGTGTATAATTTAGAACCCTAGTTTTGCAACATAGAAGGTAATTATTAGCTAGATTCCAAAGCTACAACTAAAGTTAGAGTTAGAGACATGATTTTGAACCTAGGATGAAGAAAAAACAAAGTTACTTCAAAAGATTCGATAGAGAATAGCCTTTCATCAATAATCAAAGAGATTTCATTAGAAAGAAGAAGGATTACATATCTATGATTTCTTTTCTTTTTAATGCTTCTTCTGAACTTTTGATGCTTTTTCCCTTATTAGGAACTAAGTTTTTTAAAAACCCTAAGTTAGGATGGCTACTATGATTTTTTTTTATTTAATGCAATTTAATTGATTGATTCACTAAGATTGAATTATATGTTTGTATTCTTAAATTAATATGTATAGGATATTAGTTCAATGTTTGATTTCATATGATTGAGATTGAGAAATCATCTTGTGTCAATAGATCTACTATAGTTGAAAGGAGTTGCATGCAAACCTAGTGATAGGTCAATATAAGTTTTGAGCAAGTTTTATATATAATAAATCTCTCAATACATGTAAGTATACGAATCGTATCATATAATAATAAAGTTATCGTTCCCATGAGGATTTATGAACACTTAAACAATTTGAATCTAACTTTGTCTAAGGTAATACGAAATTGATTTGAATTAAATTTAAATAAAATAAATTAAAACAATTAAATAAATGAAACAAGTCATCAAATAAATAACGAACAATCAATAAAAAAAGGTTTGATTAAGATCGAATACTTACGAATTATTCTTTCCTTAATTTTTTACTTTAATATGGTTGATTCAATTTATATTTAATCCTAGATTTCCTAAAGTTTGTTAACTCACTTTTAAGATCTAATCAATTAACCCTAATTGAATTTGATATTCACAAATTTGTAATCTCTCGATTCAAAAAACTGTTCCTAACTTATTTAATTAAATCTGAAGTAATCTATTAGATAATCAATTTCACAACCAATATCTCTCTTTGATTGATTGTTAATTTGATAGTTGCAAGTCCATTAAAATGCAAACTCTCATTTTAGAACCTAACACAAATCACTTTAACTGAATGTCTCTATTTGTTGTCAAGTTTATGCATGACAATTATCACAAACATCCAAATATGTACTAAAATCCACAATAATTAGAAGTCTGAAAATAATTACAGAATAATTCTTGTTCTAGATTTAAAAATCCATTGATATGTTTATCACCAAATAATTCCAATTACACATCAATAATAATGAAGAAATTAAAGGAAAATAATAAAAACTTTATTTGACTCCTTGATTTGGAATGCTAGAATTTCCTGAAGTTTTTCTTAATCTCTCCAATTTGATTCACTTTTAATTTGTTGTTGCTGCATTTTTTATTGTATTTCAAGTTCTTATATAGTATTTTATGGTTCTAGGGTCATGTTTAGGGTTTTCTCATTTTGTTCATTTCCTAAAATAGCCCTAAACCCTGAAAAACATGAAAAAACTCCCGCCTAGAAACCTCCTATCATGATCTTGACCTTGAAGTCATGATCATACTCCATGCTTCAACCTCTTCGTCACAGTTGTGCTTCAATATGCATGATCATGATAGATCCATATAGTGGCCCATACATGTTTGTCATGATTGTGCTCCTCATGCACGATCGTGACACCTTCAAGTTTCCGCCATCTTCTTTGTTCTTCAATTTCCTAATTTCCAACACTTATAATCATATCAAACACCTAATGAAACATAAAATTAAGATTAAATTTGTGCTATAAACCACACAAATAGTTAGACTATAAATAAACACTAACATTAATATAATTCTAAGCTTATACACATGATAATCATCTAAGAAACACTTAAAAATGCACTAAAACTCCTAGGCAAACATAGTATGATCTATAACTATCAATATCCGCACGCTTAAAATTTTGAAAGAAAAAAATACAAACACAAAAACTCATAATCACACATTCATGTGATAGTTGTAGATTGCATCACGTTTTAGTGGGTAGTTTGGTGTGTGTTTAGTTGTTAATTTGATTGTTTAGTGCGTATTTAGGTTAGAATTGTTTTAGTTAATTAAATATTTGTGTTTTAAGTGTTTTATAGGTTAGAGCATGCTTTTGAGCTTCAATGTTGTGTATTTGAGGTGCCTTGATGAGTTTGCTCTTATTTTAGGGTCAATATCTAAGAATGCAGGAGTTTAGAGAAGGCATAAACCAAAACAAAAGGCCACGATTGTGGCCAGTATGTCATAATCATTACAAAAACATCAGGAAGGAGGCATGATTGTGGCAATTTTGCCATGATTGTGACAGAAGGCTCACTCAAGGGCCACAATTGTGGCCTATGTGACAGAACATATGAATAGCCTTCCCGACTTGAGTTTTTGAGACAAATTTTAGACCTTTTAGGCATGGGAAAAGCCCTACATTAGCCCTAATTAGAAAAGACTATAAAGAGAAAATGAGGATACCTAAAAGGAAGCCTCCAGTTCTACCATTTGGGGAAAGTTTCAAGGGCGAAGAAGAGGAGAGAGGAATTGAGTCTTCTGACGCTGCTACCTTCCCTTGTCATCCGATCCAAGTTCTTTCTCTTTTCTATCTCTATGTTTGTTCTTTGAATGTATGAGATGATGATGGATTGTATGGAGATGATGATGGATTTTGTATTGTTGATTATGTTCTAACTTTTCCTTTGGGATTTTACTTTGATTCAATGCTAATATAGTTATTTGTGTGTTATTGTGATTGGGTGTTGGTATTTGCATATTTTGGTAATAAATCGAGAGGGTGAACTAGATAAAATAATTGGATTGGACTAATAAGAGTTAAGTGATCCGATAGACCACGTGATTAATCATATCAGTTATTGCGTGGGGAGAGATCTCGTGTGAGACTCGTAGTTTATTAGAGAGCTTAAGATCTAATTAGAGATTTTAGTCTTTCGTTAATTGAGAGATTGCAAATTCCATAATTCAATTAGGGTTTAATGATTATAACTCCAAAGAGAGTAATCAACCCTACGATAGTCTACAACTGACACCACAATAACATATAATAGACTATATTAGCATTGATGATAGGGAAATCTCCTCTCTCATAATTTAGTAACTCTTCTTGGTTAATTCCTTTTGTGACTTTTATGTTGCTCAATTTCAATTTCTTTTGCATTCAACTTACGAGATAAATTCTTGATAATTACTTTCCAACATTTACTTTTCTTTGCAATTTTTATTTTTAATTTATTAATTTTTTCGAGCCTTAGATAACAAAGGATTGGATTAGTTCACCTTCCTCTTAGGATTGACCTTTCAAGTAATACAAATCACGCCCCATGCACTTGTAATATTTTAAAGGCTATAAATTGTAAAGCTTACAAAACAATCAACAAGTTTTTGAACCAAAGCAAGTTTTAATCTATTTAAAACCCTCAAAATACCGCAAACACATGGTTCATGAGTATAGTATAATAGGTGTTGATTCCTAGAGAAATAGGAGAACTAATCGAATTCTAAGTTGTCTAAAGCCTAAAGGATAATTAAAATGAAAAGAAAAACTAAACAAAAAAGTAAATTCATGAATATGGAATGATAGAAACATGAATTCTATATTAAGCAATACTAATATGACAATTGAAAATCAACCAAGAAGAATTGACTAATTATGAAGGACAGGGATTTATCCTATCATTAATGCTAATCTAGTCACTTATGTATTGATATGGTATCAGTTCTAGACCATCAAGGGGTGGATTACTCTATTTCGAGTTATAATCACTAAGCCCTAATTGATAATCCCTAATTAAGTCAAGTAACTAAAAATGTAATCTCAACCCACAACCTAACTAGTTCTTAAGTGTTCTAATGAACAACCGAGTCCTCACATGGGATCTCTCTCTATATAAATAACCGATTTCATTAATCATGTGGTCTATCAAGTCACTTAATTCTAATTAATCCAATCCAATCGTTTTTATTTGGTTCACCCTCTCAGTTTATCACCGAAATATGCAAGCATGATAATTAATCACAACACCTAATAAATCAACACAAAAGATAACTAGATTAACATTGAATCAATTCAAAATCTCTAAAGAGTTTAGAACATCATCCAATCCATATCCATCATCATCATCACATTCATCATACAAATTCAAGGAAAAGAATAACAAGATGAAATGGAAATGTCACTTGGAAAGGATTGGGATGTCTTGAGAATGTAGCAGCTGTAGCAACCCACTCCTCTCTCTCCTCTTCTTACTCTTCTCTCTTCTTTCTTGAAGGTTTTTCAAATTTAACCAAATGGAGGCTCCCTTAGGGTTTTTTCATTAACCCTTTTATAGGTTTTCTAATTTAGGAAACCTTAAGGCTTTTTTTGAGTCTGAAAGGTTTGAAAAGTCCCTCAAAAACTCATGTTAGGAACGTTGTCCGCATGTTCTATCACGCAGGCCACAATTGTGACCCCTAAATAAGCCTTTTGTCATGATTGTGGCTCCTACCTGATGCTTCTATCATGATCGTGGCTTGTGAGTCACGATTGTGGGCCTGTTGCTCCTTTGGGTTTTCTTTGAATCTCTTTGGTTCTTCTATAATTGCCCTCAAACACTAACAACCACATCAAAGCGCCTCAAAAACTTAAAATTGAAGCTAAAAAATGTTGTCTAGCCCACAAAATACTCAAAACATAAATATCTAACTAAATAACCAAAACCTAACCTAAATATGCATTAATAATTCAATTTAACTACTAAACACGTAGTAAACTACCCATTAAAACATTATATAGTCTATGACTATCATTATGCAACATATAATAATAATACAATGGCAACAAATCTTATGGAATCAATTTAATCGCAAACATCAATCATTCAACATGTGCTAACATACCAAGTTATTCCTTTCGTGTTTAAGTACTTTGAAATGAATATACATATCAATCAAAATATTAATACCTTATTCATAGACATATGAAATTTGTAAAAATCCATTTATAATTAGTGATCAATCAAAAAGACAACTATCATTAATTATCCTTTCACGATTTTTTTTGCTATTGATCAGTAGGTTTTATTTATTGAAATACCATTTTTTTAATTTTATTTAACATTAACCTAATATTTTGACTCAAATGCAAATACCTTGTCATGAATATTCCCCTGTTACTTAACTAGGCCACATTTTTTATTTTGCTTGGTTGAAATGTCATTATAGACTTTTTGTGTGAAGATAAAGATTTTGTCATGAATGCCCCCAATTACTAACCTATATCACATTCTCAACTAGCTAGAGTCTCTATTCTTAATCGAATTTTTTTAAAAAAAAAGGTCTAGCAGAATAGGAATTTTATTTAATATATTTTTATAACAATCTGTTAGCCTACCTCATTTCATTTTAGTCAGTCATTCTCATGAAAGGTTACAAATAACGTTAACCAATTCAATTGACCTATAATTATAAATGTATACAACAAATTTCCTAAAGGGAAGACTATGTTTCATATCCTAATTAACATGCATATTCATCCAAAGATACTTAAAACATAAAATTCACAAGTTAATATGCCTTTATAAATTAAATGACCATGAATAAAGCGAAACTAATTCCATCAAATTCTTGCCATTGACATATTTACACAATGCACACATCAGGCAATAAAATGTTCACACAATGTCAACTAATCCAAACACTAACACAATATGATATGGAAAGGTCACACACATATAAGATGCCAATGCATAAATGTCCCCACATTTAGACAACACGTTGTCCTCAATGTGATAAACCAAATAATAAACATAAAAAATAACAAAAATTTTAGACCAAGAAGCGCTTTTGGAGATTAAGGTGGTGACAGTATGGGTAAAGGAATCTGAACACCTTGAGCAGTGAAGTACTTCAAAATCTTCTTCTTGTTGCATCACTGTTTATGTTGTTCTCGCACCATCTCCTTCAATTGTGCCTTTAAGGTGTTCATACACTCTACCATAAGCTTGTCATTTTCAGACACTAAATGGAAGACTTTCTTCCAGCCTTCCTTGTTATCCTTATCCATTTCATCACTTGTTAAGACCTCAGTTTGATGTTGCGTTGGTGCGGAACTAGAGCTAGCTTGTCCTGTCCTATATTTCACATAATATTTGGAACTAATATCTCAAAGTTCCACATCATGGACCATCAAGATCTCAACTCGCCTTAAATGAGTGCGATTTAGAAACTCAAGAAAAACAATAGTTAGTCCCTTAATAGATACATCATGATATATAGCAAGCATGATAATAAGATAACTCATGCCAAGATAACTATTTTTCTTTTTAAGAGAATTAGATATTATGTTAAAAATATGGGTTGAAGTATAAACTTTGAGCTTATGGTCCATGGACTAAAGTATGAATTAGTCTTTAATAGAATAATTGTTACTTTCAGATTTGTCAAATACAGTATGACGTACAAACTTATTCAGTCAGATGCTCAAGACTAAGAATCACATTGTTATAGGCATTTCTCACAACAAAGTTATCCAACCTCGTTAATTGTTTCCAATATTGCTTAACACGAAATTCATTATGATTTTCAATAATGTTTGATATAGGAAATCCACCAATTCTTTCATAATTTCATAATTAAATTATAAGGGTGGCCCCTCGATTGAAACCAAAAATTATCCAAATTTTGTGGCTCAAATTATAAAGTAGTATAAAATACGAGGGTTAATTCCTTATATACAACATAATCGAAATTAATAAAATTTTCCTATGAATTTTCGCACTTAAAGTATCAATCTTTTCTTTCAACCCTAAATTTTCTAAGATTTCAAAATCAAAGTATCTAAGTGCAATCAAAACTGTAGAGCGAAGATATTGGGCCCCGAACTTTCCTTAGAAGCTAGAACTATTGAATGACGAATTGATGGCGATTCTTCATGTGTATAGAAAAGGAGAATTCTTGAATTTGAAATAAAATAGAAAAGATTGATTGAATCAAGTTGAGAGGATCGGTAAAAGAGAGTATGAGTTGGATATTTTACTGAACATGCTTCAGTATTTTGATGATACTTTGATCTGTAGAGATCTAAATGAATTGATTCTTGATTCTAACTAAACTAGAGACATGGAGCTACAAGTTATCTGAAGGAATCGAATTTCAATTCAGTCATTAAGACTTTTAATTTCTGGAGTGAAGTTTGGTATAGTGTACAGTCTCGGTTTAGTAACAGTCTGAAAGTGTTTGAGCCATAACTTTTGCTCTAGTTATCCGAATTAGATGATTCTTGATTTGGATTAAACTAGAAAGATAAGCTACAATCTGTCTGAAGAAATCAAGTATTTATTTGGTCTATAAGGTTGCCAATTTTTGTATGGAAGTTGATCACAGAATATTGTTTCGGATATGAACAGTCCAGAAATGTTTGGTGTATAACTTTTAGAC
>JAOSBK010024116.1:0-12182 GCA_027568895.1 Erythroxylum shatona | reverse complement strand
AAGTACTCTTTAATAATAATAATAATAAGAATAAGAATAAGAATAGAAATAATAATAATAATAATAATAATAATAGAAGAAAAATCCAAAAGCTCGGGGGGGGGGGGTAGATTTTTTAGGTTTAATTTTTGTTTTTTGCAAAATGATCCCTGAGGAATTTGAATTTTTGCGGAATGATCTGATATTTTCCGAAAACCTGGGTACCGGTCGGTACCGATCGAAAATTGCCGGTACCCACAGAAATTTTTCCCCGATATATTTTTACCCATACCGGTATCGATTTTCGTTCGGTACCGACCGGTACGGTACAGTATTCATAAGCCTGTGTGCAATAATCTTTTGCACAGGTGGTAGGCGAGCTCCACTCGGGTCTCTAAATGACCCTTCACCTCTTTGTCTTTTCCTCGATAGCTCCTTTAGCCTTCGTTATTGCACTCTTTTCACTCTTCTTGTAATTGTACCTCAAATGAAATAAAATGTGAGAATTATAAACATCAATTCAAAAGAATAGGTTCCCCCATACTTGATTATACACTCACTATGTTATGTAATTGCAAAAAATAAACAATTAAAAATCAAATTAAACTAAAAATAATGTAATTAAAAAATAATTAGAAAATAAACTAATGAAAAAATTAATAACAGAATCTAAAAGAAATTAACAAATAACCTAATGCAATTCCTAATATTCAAAATTAAATTAAACAATTAACCATATATTAAATACATAATTAAAACCTAAACCATACAAAATACTAAATTGGTATGAAATTAAAATAATAAACATTGACTAATTACTAGAAAAACAAAAAATACCTAATCTAATAAAACCATTGCAATTCATAACCTTGTGAGCTTCCCAATTTCAAATTTCATCCAATCCACTTTCAATTTATGAAATTAATTTAATAATTGATAAGGAAAAGTATAAATTCAACCTAGAATTGAAAAACAAGAAGAAAATTATGAAAATTTACCTTAGAATATAGAAACTATAAAAAAACCTAGCAATATGAGGAAGAAAAAACCCTAGGATTTGCTAAAATACCCAAAAATTAGAGTGTAATTAACATAAAATGCAAGAAAGACTCACTTGGGTTTTGTAAAATCATTTAAAAAGGTTGGGATAGGTTATAAGAGGGAGAGGGTCAGTAGAGGGCCGACAGAAGAGGGAAAAAAAGTGGGAGAAAAGGATAAATAAGGTTTTTAAAGGAGTTGTCAACTTACATGCTCGGTTACATTGTCATGTAATTGACTGTGTAATTCATTTCATATGTGTGACTCAATACGGGCATATTTATGTTCGCAAACTTACATGGTCACACACATGGACATATGGGAGACCATGTATGCAACCGTAAATGTGCAACTTACGAATAGGTGTGTGTCCCTTACTCATGTAACCCCTTATGACTATGTACCAAAATCTTTAAAATTTTTAAGGATGTACACAGCCGTTTCCAATGATCATGTAGGTCATTGGAACTATGTAAAGTATGTAGTAATGAGATTTTATATACATGGGTGTGTAATTAAGTATGTAAATGACCATGTATACTTATAAACTCCTTAAAATTTTAAAAATTTGCACTCAAAGTCATGAGAGTCAAACAAAAAAATACTATAAACACAAAAATAGGAAAAATAAAATAAGGATTCTCTATAACCTAATATAAAACACATAGAAAATTAATGAAATCCTAAATTAAAACTAACAAATAATCAAAATAACATAATCAAATTAATGAAAACTATTCTAATTCTTGGGTTGCCTCCCAAATAATGCTTGTTTAACATCTTTAGCGAAACATAACTATCATGATCAAGGTGGCTAATAAAGATTAAGTTCGTTATTTCTTAATGAGGGTTCCTTAACTCCTAAGTAAGCTACATATTTTTTTCCTTGTGCTGCATTTCTTATCCTTCTTTTAACCTTGGATTGGAAATAACTTTGGTGGACATTGAAAAACGACTCCTACAAAACATTCAAAACTGAATCATCAACTATATCATTAGAAAAATCAACATCAACAAATTCAAGAGAATGATTCATGAAATCAAATATTTTAAATATGAGCAATTCATCTCTAACTCTGAAGCACTAGCTTGCCCTTACTAACATCAATGATAGATGTAGTGGTGGATAAAAATGGTCAACTTAGAACTAAAGGTAATTCTATATATTCCTCTATGTCAAAAATCATAAACTCAACTAGAAAGATAAACTTATCAAACCTTAACGTGTAGGTACTCATTCTTGTATGTTTTGGTTCACCCAATTCTAGTTTCTTAGATAAAGAATAAGGCATTATATTAAAACTGACTTCTAGGTTGGCTAAACCCTTTCTACTTTTAAGTTACCAATTTGGCAAAGGATAGTAAAATTCCCTGGATAGATTGATGGAAATACCTTATGTTGGATTCACCTTCTTTTAACCAAGTAGTTTTATCCTTTTGCATTAGCAGGGAATTGTGTTCAAGAAGAGCAATGTTAAACATTTCTAATTTCCAAAATTCATTTAGTTTCAACTTATGATTGTTAGGATCCTGATAATAAGCCTCATGTGCGTTCCTTAACTCATTCTTTGCATCTTGTAATCTTTATGCAGTTGAAGGACCTCCTGATTTCAAAAATTACTTTAGCCCTTGTTTAGAAGCTTAATTTTTCTCAAAAGTCGAAAGAATTTACACCCTAGGATCTAACTAGCCCATGCTTCTTTCTTTTAGTTTACAAAACCTTCCTTGTTGGTGAAGAAGTTAAAGAACCTAAAGGGTGCATTGAAGAAGATTGGAGTGGTAAAATTCTATAACTCTATTATGGAATGATCTAAACAAAATGGGGAACCAAAATGGACATAAGAATTGGCCTCAACCAAGTTTGGTTAACTAGGATTCTGTCTAGCCTTTTCCTAATGAAGCATTTGCCTTGTTATTTTTTTTCTCTATATAAAGAGATTGCCTACAAATTTTAGGTCAAGGAACTTGATAAGTGTAAATTACTTCATGTTTTAGGGCTTAGTTTAATATGTATTTCATTGTTAATTCAATAGTTTAGTACACGTTTTAGTTAGAATTGTGTTAGTTTGTTAATTATTTATATTTAAGTTTTTATGGGTTAGTACAAGTTTTTGAGCTTGAATATTATGTTTTAAAGGTACCTTGATGTATTTGTTAGTATTTCAGGGTCAACATCAAAGAATAAAGAAGTTTCGGAGAAATTCGGGCTAAAACAACACCCGTGATCATGACACAATATGCCATGATCGTGACAGAAGCATAAGAGTTAGCCCACAATTGTGGCCCACATGCCACGATCGTGACATAAGCCTAGGATATGACCCACGATCGTGGCCTACATGCCATGATCACGGCAGTAGGCTCAAATGTGGCCCACGATTATGGTCTTCATTGAGCAGACGCGCAGATACTCAAAAACGTCAAGTTTTGAGGGATTTTTTGGACCTTTCGGATCCTGAAAAATCCCAAGACTACTCAGAGCACAAAGAACATTTAAAGAACAAGACAAAAAGGCAGAAGGAAGATTTTGACATTAGCCTCCTTGAAAAAACCCTAGAGAGAATTCATCGAGAAATTGAGAAAGAAAAGAAAGAAGAGAGAAGTGGAGAAGAAGCTGACTCGACATATTTTCCAGATAAGGATTTTCCCGACATCGCTACCTCCCATCATCTGTTCAAATCATATTTTCTGTTTATTTTTCATTTTTATTATTGTATAGAATTGGGAATAATAGCTTGACGATAGGATTTTGAATGTTGAGATGTTTTAAACTCACCTTCGGAGTTTTGTCTTTGAATTAATCAAATTTGATTATTTATTTGTTATTAGATTTGTTGTGGTTTAATTATGGGCGTGCATAATTTGATAATAAACTGAGAGGATGAATCGAATGAAAAATAATTAAATTGGGCTAACAAGAGTGAGGTGATTTAATAGAACAGTAATTAAATCAAATCAGTAAATTGTGCGAAGAGAGATCTTACATAGGTTTTCGATAGTTTAATAGACAACTTCAGAACAAAATAGGATTTTGGATAGATTGTTAATCGAGAGATTACAACTTCCACAATCTGATTAGGGTTTATAATTTAGGATTAATGGTTATAACTCAAGAGAGATTAATCAACCGTAGGATCATCTAAAACCAACAATCTGGATAATTCATAATCAATTAAGTTAGTGTTAAGGATAGGTAAAATTTCCTTTATCTCAATTGATAATTCCCTTAGGTTGATTCTTGGGTGTGTGTTGCAATTGCTGAATTATTAATATTTTCTTGATTGATTCTTAATTCAATTTGATTGATTGAATTGAATTCTCCTTTTAGTTTCATTATATTTTGAACTTCTGCGATGTATTTTGGCCTTGGATTTTAGGATTAGATTATCCCTCCTCGTGGGATCGATATCTTAGGTACTACGTGAACGAACTATATGCTTAGGTATTATCGAGGGTATTTATTAAAACTTACATACATCTAAGACTTGATCAAAACTTAAGCTTGCTTACTAGATTCTCTAGTTCCTTGCCTATATTTGTGAACCTAACTCTTTCACCTTGAGCCTCAGAAGAATAAAGAACACGATTAAAGTCACTAGCTAATAACCAAGTCTGGACATTAAGCTTTGTATGATGGAAAGATCCTCCCCTAGTTTAGCTATTTGGAATTTATAGTTGGAAGCATAATTGATGAAAATGTCAAATGCATTATTTATGCCTTCCATCTTGCAAGCAAAATGGATAAACTGCTTAGAGCTATTTAGTGCTAAAACCTAAACTTTTTGTTGTTGTAGGTAGACATTATTCTACCATTATAATGATGCTCATTATTAGATCCCAAAAACCAGTTGGTGCCTAGAAACTTCATGAAATCTTGATGTTTAGGCGCTTTGATTATAGTCTCTAGTAATCCCAAAATGATTAGATTTTTATATAAAAGTAAATTCCTAATAACACATCTTTTATGGGGTTCATTCATACCCTTATGTTCCAAAATAATATAATGATGTTGAGAGAGTTAGGGACTATTAACCCCCTTTGGGTTTTCCCTTCTTTCTTCCTAATGTCCTATTGGAAGCTAGAGACAACTGCTCAATTAGCTCCTTATTCAAGTTGAGTTCTTGAATCTTTTGATCTTGGACTTTCATAACATGCTCATTGCTATTTGGATCATTCTTTAAGCTTCCATGATTCCCCTTTTATGTTTGTTTTTCTCCATTATCTCCTTCTTTGACATGTTTGGTTACTAGTATCTCAATTCCTCCTATTAAATCTATTAAGGATAATTTTGATTAGTTGTTAGAACCTCTATCCTATATTCTACTAGTTAAGATATTAGTTTTTCTGTAATTCCTATTGGTTCATAAGAATCACTAATGGAGAACATTTTGCCTATAGGCTTACAAATTTCCAATCAAGCTAGATTCTCCAATTGTAAATAAGTTGGATTTCTATTTTTACCAATTCTCCAACTTCATTCAGTTTCATTATAGGAATTGCACCAGGGAGTTCATCCTTGAATTTAACTTTAACTTCCAAATAAATTTTGGCATAGCATGTTTGCTTATGTCTAGATATTAGTGAGTCAAAGGCTAGTTATTTGCCCACTGAACTTGTAAGTAAACTCAGACCATCTAGAGTTTGACACTATAGTGGAATGTTATGAAAGTTGATCCACAAAGGTATAGCTTTAATTCAATTTTTGTCAAGCTCCATTCCAAGGGTCCACTTTTGGAAAAATATTGACTGACCTTTAATGTTTCAAAGACAAGATTTAATAACATATTCAAGTTGTCCACATCTATAAATTTGAAGAGAAATGTGTCCTCAATTAGTAGAATTTTTTCTAAACCCTTATTTCCCCATTTGCTTTGTTCCTAGATCTGAACTTAAGGGAAAGAAAGCCTCTTGTTTAGAAAAAAAAAACAAATCAATTTGTTAGACTAATTTTTGGATTTTGTATGCAACAATTCCAGTAGGGGTGACTATCCCATTAACCACTGTTAAGTGGAAATGTTTTGGTTTCTTAGTTAGAGTGTCTACAACTGCTACATTCTTTTAAGACTTTCCTATTTCCTTTAGAGCTCTTATTTATAGTTCACTTTTGTTTCTCTAGTTGGTAGCTTCCATATATTCTATAAAATTTGGAAATGGGTTATTACTATTCATAGGCATTATTTCCTCAAAAACTTGCTTCTCCTATGAAGAGCAAGAGGAGAGCTGCTTTGAAGAAGATAAATCTAAGGAAGATGAGACAGAGAAGGAAGCTGAGTCTAAAGAAGAATGAGAGATGGAGGAGTCGGGTGTTCCAGCCCATCAAGACACACTAGTGAGATCCAAAGCTTCCATACCCCTCTATTAAAAGCCACCAACTTTGGAGTTAAAGCCTTTACCCACACACCTTAGATATATCTTTCTAGGTAAGGGCCAAACTTTACCCATCATTATTTCTAATAAGTTAGATGGGGAAAAAAATGGTAAGGTGGTGAAGATTATTAGGAAGCAGATGAAGGCCATGAGATGGCAGATATCCAACATATAAGGTATAAGCTCGAATGTACTTATGCATAGGATCAACCTCAAAGAAGGAAGTAGAGCAATGGGGAATGTCAAAGAAGGTTAAACCTTTACATAAAGGAAGTAGTCAAGTTGTTAGACATGGGTATCATATACCCTATATTAGATAGTGAATGACTCAGCTTGGTACAATGCATAACGAAGAAAGAAGGAATGACTATAATGAAGAGTGAAAGTAGGGATATGATTTCCACGTGAACATTAATGGGATCGAGAGTATGCATCGACTGTAGCAAACTTAACAAAGTGCTAAAAGGGTCACTTTCCTCTTCCATTCATAGATCAAATGATAGAAAGGGTGGCGATCATTCATTTTACTATTTATTGGAAAAAGTTGCATGATTCTCATATTAAGAAGAAAGAGTTCAAAGTGGGATAAGCAATGTAACTTTATAATTTAAGATTGAAGTTGTTTTTTGGAAAGCTCAAATCATGATATAGTGGCCTTTCAATGTGACACAAGTATTTGCACACGGAGCTATGGAATTGAAAAATCAAAATAAGGAAACCTTCATGATGAACAAAAAAAGGTGCAAATTGTATCTCGGAGGAGCATTTTCACAAGAAAGGAGAGTGGTTTCTTTCCTTGCAAATCATTAAAAAAAGTTTGAAATGATGAAACCTCCCACATTGGACATTGTTAATCCTCACTTTTTAAGCCATCCAAGTGTCATTGTGTAAATTCAGCATCTTGCTTGATCAAACAGTAAGTCGAATTACAGACTCAATTTCTACCTGCTTTAACTTAACATTTTATATAGTTAGGTTTTTTCTTGAATTCTAGTATTTAGGGTTTTAATTTTTACATTTTAAAGTGGTTTGGAATGTTAATTTCCATGTTTTTGAAATTATTACAAGTTAGGGAATCAAGCTCTAGCATTACATGTTGAAAAACAAATGAAACAGGATAGGACATTGCTTATCCCACTTTGAAGGGAATCGTGCATGGTATGTTCAACCTTGTAATGATCATCACAAAGGGGGTGAGTCATGATTGTGACTTGGATAGACAAGAAACTCTCTTGAAAAACCATACTTAAACCCTATTTTGCCCCTCCTTTCTTAACCCTAACTCTTTAAATTCATCTTTTCTCTACTTCTATACCTACTTTATCTCTCTAAAACCTAACAGCCACTCTCAAACTCTCTCACATCTCTCTTCATCTTACTTAGGGTTTTCACTTATTTCTTTCACCTTTCACCTAGATAAGCATCCCTATTACATAAATCTAGTAATTTCCACACATATATCACATCTTTAGGGTGGTTGTTACAAGATTTCGTTGAACTTTCTCTCTTCACATTTTTTTGGGTGTTTTTATGTATTTTTATATGTTCTTCGTTGATTTTGTAGGTATACACTTATTTATGGCATTAAGAATCAAACAAGTTGCTAAATGCTCTCATAATTGGAGGAAAAAGCTCAAGTGTCGGGGAAGGATGCACGTGATAGGGGTGTGGATTTTGGAGCTACTTTTTTGATTTATTCGGAAGAAGAAGATATCCAATTCTAAACTCTTCACTCTAGAATTATTAGTGCACCTAGATACCTTGATTTTGAAATCTTAGAAAATCTATGAAAGATAAAATTGAAACTTTGAGCCTAAAAATTGAAAGGGAAAATTTTATTAATTTTGATTATGTTGTGTATAAGGAATTAACCCTTAAATTTTATACTCCTCTATAATTAGAGTTGTGAAATTTAGATGAATTTTGGTTTCGATTAAGGGCCTAACTATATAATTTGAATTATGATATTATGGAAGAAACTAGTGGATTTCATAAATCAAATATAATCTAAAAACATGATAACTTTTGTGCTAATCAATATTGGAAAAAAATTAATGGGGCAGGATAACTTTGTTGTTAGAAATGCCTATAATAATGTCTTTCTTAGTCCTGAGCATCTGTTACAACATAAATTTATGTTTCATAACATGTTTGACAAAATTGAAAGTAACAAATGTTCTATTAAAGTCTTATTTATACTATTACATGGACAATAATGTCAAAGTTTGTACTTCAACTCATATTTTTCATACTATAACTACTTCCCTTAAAAAAAAAAGTAGTTATCTTGGCATGGGTTATCTTGTTACCACACTTGTTGTTTATTATGGTATATCTATTAAGGGATTAACTATTGCTTTTCCTGAGTTTCTTAATCACATTCACTTAAGGCAAGATGAGATCTTAGAGGTCCATCACATGGAACTTCAAGATATTGGTTCCAAAACTCATGTGGAATATAGAACAGGATAAGCTAGCTCTAGTTTTACACCAACACAACAACAAACTAAGGTCTCAACAAGTGAAGAAATAGATGAGGATGATGAGGAACACTGGAAGAAAGTCTTCAATTTGGTTTTAGAAAACAATAAGCTCATGGCAGAGCACATGAACACTATGGTACGTAAATGAAGGAGATGACATGAGAACAATGGAAATAGTGATGCAATATAAAGAAGATTATGAAGTACTTAGCTACTTAAGGTGTTCAAATTCCTTCACCTGCACCGTCGCCACCTCAATCTTCATAAGTGGTTTTTTGCTCTAAAATTTTTATTATTTATTATTTATTTTTAATGTGTATTTTTTGGTTTCTCACATTGAGGACAATGTGATATCTAAGTGTGGGGACGTTGATGCATTGACATGTCATATGTGTGTGAATTTTACATATCATATTATGTTAGTTTTTGACTAAGTTGACATTGTGTGAATATTTTGTTGCATATGTATGAATTGTGTCAATATGTCAATGGTAAGAATTTGATGTAATTAGTTTAGCTTTGAACATGGTCATTTAATTTGTAAAGGCATATTGACTTGTGATTTTTGTGTTTTAAGTATCTTTGGAAGAATATACATGTTAATTAAGATATAAACCTATTCTTCATATTAGGAAATTTGTTGTATACATTTATAATTATAAGTCAATCAAATTGGTTAACACTATTAGTAACCTTTCATGAGAATAATTGATTAAAAAGAAATGAGGTAGGTTAAGAAATTACGATAAAAATCTATATAAAATTCCTATTTTGTTTAGCCCTTTTGAAAAAATTGGATTAAGAATAAAGGTAGTAGCTAGTTAAGAGTGTGATTTAGTTAAATAACCAGGGGCATTCATGATAAAATATTTGTCTTCATATAAAAAGGCTAGAATGACACTTCAACCAAGCTAAATAATAAAAAATAACCTAGTTGAGTAACTGGGGGACATTCATCACAAAATGTTTGCTTATCATCAAAAGACAAGGTCAGCGTTAAAGAAATTTTAAAAAAGAGGTGTTTCAATAAATAAAAACCTACTGATATTTGAAAACAACAAAACTTTTCATGAAACGATACTCGGTGATAATTGTGTTTTTGATTGATCACTAATTATAAATGCATTTTGCAAATGCCATAGGTGTATGAATAAGGTGTTAATATTTTGATTAAAATGTGTATTCAATTCAAAGCACTTAAACATGGAAGGAAGAGGTTAGTATGTTGGCATAATTTAAATGATTGATGTTTGTGGTTAAATTTATTCCATAAGATTCGATGACATTATTTCATTATTGCATGTTGCATGAATGAGTGATTATATGTTTAAGTGTTTTATTTTTGTTTGTGTTTTTGCTTGATCACAAGAAAAGTTTAAACGTGGAGATGTTGATAAGTATAAGTCAAACTATATTTTTTTAGGTGTTTTAGTGTGTTTTTAAGTGTTTATTAGATGATTATCATATGTATAGGCTTAAAATTGTGTTATTGTGAGTGTTTGATTATATTTTAAGTTTTGTGTGGTTTAGAGCATGAATTCAATCTTAATTATATGTTTCATGAGGTGTTTGATGTGTTTATGTGTTGCAAGTAAGAAAATTGAAGAACAAAGAAGATGGAGGAAGCTTAAAGGGTGTTGCGATCGTGTATGAGGAGCATGATCATGACAGGCATGTAAGTACGATCATGATAGAAAGGAAAATACCAGGAGCGCGATCGTGACTCTAATGTCACAATAATGATGGCAGATTTCTAGGCACAAGTTTTTTCTTCTATTTTAGGGTTTAAGGCTAGTTTTAGAACTGAACAAAGTGTTAAAACCCTAGACACAACCCCAGAACCATAAAGCATTATATAAGAATGTGAAGTATAACAAAAAAAAAGTAAAAGCCATAAATCAAAAGTGAATCAAAGTTAGGGAGATCAAGAAGACTTAGGAAATTCTAGCATTCTAAATCAAGGCTTCAACATAATTTTTATTCTTTTTTTTATTTTTTCATTATCCTTGATTTATAATTGGAATTCTTTGATGTAAAACATGTCTATAGATTTATAAATTTAGATTAGGAATTATTCTAGAATTATTTTATGATTTTCAGTTATTATTGATTTCAATATATTTCTAAATGTTTGTAATAATTGTTCATGCATAAACTTGACAATAAATTGAGAGAATATGTCAAAATAATCATTGTTAGTTTGTACAATAAGTTTGGCAATTTAATAGACCCAAAGTTATCAAATTAATGATCAATCGAAGAGAGAACTTGGTTGTGAAATTGATTATCTAATAGATTACTTCATATCTAATTGAATAAGTTGGAATAGTTTTGTGAATAAAGAGAAAATCTGTGAACTTTGAATTCAGTTAGGGTTAATTTATTAGATATAGATAGAGAGTAATCAAACCTTATGAAATACAAGATCAAACACATAAATTGGATAAATAAGATTAAAGTAATCAAATAAGGAAAGAATAATTCCTAAGTATCCAATCTTGATCAAACCTTAATTTTAATTGGAAACTCACTTGTTATTTGATTAATTGTTTTGTTTATTTATTTGTTTCAATTTTTGTTATTTAATTTAATTAAATCAATTTTGTGTTATCTTAAACAAATTTAGGTTCAAATTGTTAGTTATTGCATAATCTTCGTGGGATTGATGACCTTTTATGCTACAAGATACAATCCGTATACTTACAGGTACTAAGAGTTTTATTATATATAGAACCTGCTTAACAATTTCAACATACTAGATGCACCTTTTATTGATGAAAATTTGATTAGAGATATATTCCATCTAGATGCACCTACCTTTAAGATCTCCACTAGAGGTGAGAGAATTATGGAATCACTTCCTATTGGATTAGGGATGAACTTCAACTTCCCATACAAGATATGGTTGTTTATAATTTGTTTTAAAGTCTTATTCTAAGCTCCTTTTCTTAAGTTTAGATTTGTAGAAGTAATAATGGTTTTTAAGGATGAAACACTAGTGGTAGGGGCCCTATTGCTAACAATAACAGAAAGATAAGAAGAGGTGTTAAGCTTAAAAGGAGGAAACAACTAGTTAGCAGGAGATAAAACTATTAAGGGTAGAAGACCAGGGCTATGGTTTGAAAGGGAAAGTAAGAATAAAGCTAAAGAAATCTTTAAAGAGGTCAGGAAAGGATAGGGATCACATAAATTCCTAAGTTTCATTCCTGGTTCACTTTCCTAAAATGGTAAGGGATCAGAAGTGAATCACACGTTAATATATTGAAACAATAAGATCAAGACACACAAGAAAGGGGGGGTTTGAATTGTGATAAA
>JAOSBK010024071.1:0-12187 GCA_027568895.1 Erythroxylum shatona | reverse complement strand
AGCTTTAATCAATTAATCCAAAAACAATAAAAATTCAATCCACTTTCGGTCCCAACAAGTTTTAAGGGTCCACTTTCTGTCCCACCAAATATATTCAATAGTTTAGTACCAAATAACAGTAGAAAATCAACCGATTCGCCACTTGGCGATTTTTTTCCGGTCCATGAATTTTTCTCCGGAAAATTCCAGAAAAATTCCTAAAATTTCCATAAAATGTAAAACACACAAAAACACAGTCCAATAAATTTTTCAAATACAATTTCCATATTATTCACAATAAAATTCCTTTTAGGCCCAATACCGGGAAATAATCATGAATGCATGTACAGTTATTGCATGTACACAATTTCATTGTTTGACCAATACCAGTATGCATGAACATTATCCAATTAGGCCTAATCACTCTCGACCTTAACCAATTTACTATTTTACCCTTCCTGTCGGGGGTGGGATGTTACAGAAATAGATTTCAACTTCTTCATATCATTTGTAGCTCCATGTCTCTAGTTTATCTTGAAACTAGAATCATTTTATTCGGAGCTCTATCGGTCTAGAAATTATTAAAATACTGAAGCATGTTCAGTAAAATATCCAATTCCTACTCTTCCAATCGATACCTTTACTTGATTTAATACATCCTTTTCACATCAATACCAAAATATAAGAAAATTTATGGAGGGATAGAAATATGGGTTAAGAAACTAGTGATTCAAAAATCACCTCATTTAGAGGTCGGAAACAAAATTATGGCCGAAAGAATCAATCAAAGTTTGGTCCTCAATCATATTGAACTTATCTCGATACAAATGACATAACTTTCACTAGAGATGTTGGATCAAGATCATCTTAGGATGATTTCAAAGATAACTTTGAGATATACAACTTTGAAAAGACCTTAAGATCAGATTTTATCATCTGAAGGGTCAAAATGGATCAGACAATAGGATTAGACGATGCCAAAGGAAAAAAAGTAGACAAATGGAAAAAGGTAGAAGAAGTAGGAAACTTGCTATAACTTTCCTTGCAGATATCGGATTAAGGTGTTCTTTATATGGTTCGAGAGAGAACTTCAAAATCTACAACTTTCCATGAAGACTTCAAACACAGATTCTATCTTCTGAAGTGTCAACAATGGAATAGAAGATAGGTATAAACGAAAAGCAGACTAATGGAAAAAGATAGAGGAAGCAAAAAGACAGAAGATAGCAAAATACAGAAGAAACGAAAGACAGAAGAAGCAAAAAACAGAAGATAGCAAAACACAGAAGGAGCGAAAGAAAGAAGAAGTAAAAGATAGAAGACAGTAAAACACAGACGAAGCGAAAGATAGAAGAAGCAAAACACAGAAGATAACAAAACATAGACGAAGCGAAAAACAGAAGAAGCAAAAGACAGAAGATAGCAAAACACAGACGAAGCGAAAGACAGAAGACGCAAAAAACAGATGGAGCAAACACAGAAGAAACGAAAGATAGAAGAAGCAAAAGACAGAAGATAGCAAAACACAGAAGAAGTGAAAAGCAGAAGGAGAAAAACATAGAAGAGGACACGTCAGCAAAACACAGAAGAAGACTCGTCAGCAAAACACAGAAGAAGATGTGTCAGTAAAACACAAAAAAAGATGCGTCAGCAAAACATAGAAGAAACAAAAGACAAAAGATAGCAAAACACAGAAGAAGCGAAAGATAGAAGAAGCAAAAGACAGAAGATAGCAAAATTTAGATGAAGTGAAAGACAGAAGAAGCAAAAGACAGAAGATAGCAAAACACAAACGATGCGAATGACAGATGGTAGCAAAACACAGACAAAACGAAAGACATAAAAAGCAAAAGACAAAAGGAGCAAACACAGAAGAAACAAAAGACAGAAGAAGCAAAAGACAGAAAATAGCAAAACACAAAAGAAGTGAAAAGTAGAAGGAGCAAAACATAGAAGAAGACACGTCAGCAAAACACAGAAGAAGATCCGTCAGCAAAATACAGAAGAAGACGCGTCTGCGAAACACAGAAGAAGACATGTCTGCAAAACACAAAAGAAGACACGTCAGCAAAACACAGAAGGTGACGCGTCACCAAAATACAGAAGAAGTAAAAGGCAGAAGAAGCAAAACATAGAAGAAGTGAAAGGCAGAAGAAGCAAAACACAGAAGAAGTGAAAGGCAGAAAAAGTCAAACACAGAAGAAGCGAAAGGCAGAAGAATCAAAACACAGATGAAGTAAAAGGCAGAAGAAGTGGGAAAATTGTTATAACTTTCCCTACAGATATTGGATTAAAGTGTTCTTTATATGGTTCGAAAGAGGATTTCAAGATCTACAACTTTCATGAAGACCTTGAAGATAGATTCTATCTTCTAAAGGTTTAAAATGGAACAGATGATAGGTTCAAAGCAGACTAATGGAAAAAGATAGAAGAAGTGGAAAAAGACAGAAGAAGTGGAAAAATTGCTATAACTTTCCCTAAAGATCTTAGATTAAGGTGTTCTTTATATAGTTCGAAAGAGGACTTCAAGATCTACAACTTTCATGAAGACCTTGAAGACAGATTCTATCGTTAGAAGAGTAAAAAATGGAACAGAAGATAAGTCAGGCGAAAAAAACAGAAGAAGCAAAACATAGAAGAAGATGACATCATCACAGAAGAAACAAAAAGGCAGAAGAAGCAAAACACAGAAGAAGATGACATCATCACAGAAGAAGCAAAACATAGAAGAAGATGACATCATCATAAAAGAAGCAAAAAGGCAGAAGAAGCAAAACACAGAAAAAGAAAAAAGCAGAAGAAGCAAAACATAGAAGAAGATGACGTCATCACAAAAGAAGCAAAAAGGCAGAAGAAGTAAAACACAGAAGAAGATGACATCATCTTAAAAGAAGCAAAACACAGAAGAAGCAAAACACAGAAGAAGCAAAACATAGAAGAAACGAAAAGATAGAAGATACATTTTCCTTTACAAGGACTATAACTTTTAGCTTAGAAGTCAAAAAAATTACATACTATATATCCTTAGAAAGCTAAAAGAAAGATCTACAACTTACTAGAAGATAAATTTCTCTAATCTACCCTAGATCAATTCAAAATTGCCCTTGAATTCAGAACACGAATTTTTCATTCATCCACCAATGTACTGCACATAGTTCTTAACTTCATGACAGATTTTGAGATTCTTAAAGGCAAAATTTAAATTCAATGTCTGCATAAGAAATGTAGACATATGTTTCTAATTTAATGCAAATTAAGAATTATCTCGTTTGGATAACTAGAGAAAAGGTTATGGCTAAAAGATTGAAGCATACTCTGTGAACATTTTCCAAATCAACCACTCATTTTGTTTCATAATCTTTTCTTAACACAACTCATACCAAGATCACCTTTTCTACTTCATTTACTCCTCATTCTCAACTCCATTTGAAATAAATATCATCCATTAAGAAATTATAATCCATGATTAATCATGAACACAAATGACAGAACATACACCTATATACATATCCTTCAATAACTTACTACACAAATTCAACTCCATTTTTGCTTTCATTCTACTTCTAACTTTCACCTTAACTCTTCCCATTTCAAAATCTCTGATCCTCTAAAAGCACCAAAGCAAAATGTGAATTTATCCACATTTCTCATTTAATAGTTATAGTCTTCTAAGAAAAGTTCGGGGTTTAACAACATCTACCTCTTACCTACTGGGTTGAGGCCTTCTAGACAACAGTATATCTTATAAATCAACTCCCTACCCTTGTGCTCATAGACTTGACTCCCTTATTTTGACTTTTCAATGAGAAACCTGATTATCAAACTCTCCAACCTTTCGGGTGTGCATGTTACCCCTACCTAAAACCATATAACACACATAAGTTTCAATATCATAGTCAGAAGTGTGTGTATTTAGGTCCAGCACCTCAACATAAAGGCTTTAAATGTTTAAGCTCGATGGGTAGAATATATGTATCTCGCCATATAGTGTTTGATTCCTTGGTTTTTCCTTGTAGTGCAGGTTTCATAAACAGGAGGGCACAAACACCTACAAATGACAGTGCCATACCTAACTTAGTAACTTTGCTTAGCGCAGAACACTTAAAAAGGGCTGACCTAACGGATATTCTTCCAACTGCTAATTTAAGCTCATCAAAACAAGCCACAAGTAGTCCTAAATTGGAATTCGAAAGAAGGACACTCAACTCAAGTCCACATGCTCTAAGTCTAAATGTCGTGATAATAGATGATGGCATTGGTTCGGCTTAACAAACATATGATTCTATTTTAAGTGAGGCAAATGAACCAAATATTCAAAACAACAGTGTAGCTCAAGAACCTAGGTTACACCCCATGACTACTCGATCTTGGGCTAGTATATTCAAACCTAAACTTCCTTACGTTGGTTTTATTGAAAATAAAAACATAATATAGTCTTCTCAAGCTTCTGAGCCCAAAACATAACAGAAGCTCTCTCTCCCCCTCACTGGAAGCAAGCCATGTTGAATGAATTTGATGCTCTACAAAGAAACAAAATATAGGTTCTTATATCGTACGATGGAACACAGAAGTTGAGACTACAAATGGGTCCTTAAGACCAAGTTCAAAGCAGACGAATCTCTTTTTAAGTACAAAGTGCAACTCGTGGAGAAGGGTTATCAACAGGCTCCTGGGATAGATTACAGAGAAACCTTTAGCCCTATGGTCAAAGCTACAACCATTTGAATTGTGCTTACTATAGCCGTAACCTTCAATTGGGAGATAAAACAAATAGATGTGAACAATGCATTCCTTAATGGCTACCTTCAAGAAGATGTCTATATGAAGGAACCAGAAGGCTTCTATGATCCATGATGTCCACATCATATATGCAAGCTTATGAAAGCAATTTATGAACTCAAACAATCACCCCGTGTTTGGTTTGATCGACTAAGATTCACTCTATAGCAATAGGATTTTCAAACTGTCAAGAGTGATATATCCCTATTTTATCTTCATGTTGACAAACTTATTGTATTGGTTCTAGTCTACATAGATGACATTTTGGTGACTGGTAATGAATCACACTATCTAAAAGGTTTTGTTCGTAATCTTAATTCTAACTTTGCTCTGAAAGATTTGGGTCCTTTATATTATTTTCTGGGAGTTGAAGTTCAACGAGACAACACTGGCATCTACTTAAAGGAAGTACACATTAGAGGTACTAAAGCGCTTCAACATGGCTAATTGTGCTGCTGTGCCAACTCCTATGGTAACTGGGCGAAAATTCTCGAGTCAAGATGGTTCACTCATGACTAATCCTTCTCTCTATCATGGAGCAATAGGGTCTCTTCAATACCTCACCATAACCAGACCTGATATAGCCTTCTCAGCTAACAAACTAAGTCAGTTTATATCTCAACCCACTGAGACACATTTTTAGGGTGTAAAGGGATCTTTAGATATCTAAAAGGCACACATCAACTAAGCTTGCATATCAAACCAGTGAGGAGTTACCATTTGGTAGCATTTACAAATGCAGATTGGGCAACCAATGTAGATGACAGGAGGTCTACAGTTGGAACTTGTATCTATTTAGGAGATGATCTGATTTCTTGGGCTTCTCGTAAGCAAAGAGTTGTCTTAAGATCCAGTGCTAAGTCAGAATATAGAGCCTTGGAAGATGGTGTTGTTGAAATAAAATGGATTGTTTCGTTGTTAACGGACCTTGGACTAAATCTAAAACAGCCATCGATGATATGGTGTAACAATCTCAATGCAAAGGCTCTTGCTTCCAATTTTGTACAACATGCTAGAAGTAAACACATAGAAATTGATATTCATTTCCTAAGACATGATCTTGAGAAAAGAAGTCGATGTCCATCATATACCATCCTCACTTCAAGTTGCTGACTGTTTGACGAAGGCTTTAACTCATCCACATTTTATGCGTAATAGAAACAAACTGAGACTATGCCATGCACCGTCTAGTTTGAGAGGGAATATTAGAATATAATATTAGGACATAAATGTATATTCACCGATTATACTGACAACTGTAAAGTTCTAACAAACCATACACGTGTATGGTTGATATTCTCCATTGTAACAGAATCTGTTATGATAAATATATATATCATACCGAACACCATTTGTGAGGTGTGCTCAGCATTATTCAATTTTCTAGTCTATTATTTTCTCTTTCTGTAGGTTTGAAACTCGACCCTATAAACCTATAAAACCATACTTTTTGGTTATTAGTTATCATTTATAAACCCACTAATTAAATTCATTACTTCCATAAGTTTTACCAACCACACTCATAATCTACATTAAGGCATTGAGCTTAGGAAATGAAGATTATAATTATCTTAGGAATTATTAGGGTCTCTCAGTTTTAATAAAACTGTTTAATTATATCTAAATATTTTTAAATCATTACAAACTAAAATGTTTCTTCTAATCCTATTGTAGAATGTCTAATTATAGACAAATTAAGTGTCGAGATTAACATTTCTATCAATATTTAATAAAATAAACAAATGATCACTTTAATAAATAAATACATACTTAAATTAGAGTGCCACTTTTTGGAAAACAAAAATAAATACAATCATTGAAAGAAAAGCAAAGTTCTTATAAGGGGTCAAAAAATAAAAAACAGTAGGTAAAGCAACATTATGGAAGAGGTGGAACTAGTTTAGTTAAAATTCCATCTAGTTTATTACATAAATGAGTGGTAATATATGTATATATTTGTCAAGTCACCTAAGCCGTCTACTTTACATGGTCATTTGTTTTGTCACTATTTGTGTCATCATATTAATTTGTTTCACGTCAACCTGCTCTTCTATTTCATGTCAATATTCTTTCTCATCCTACATCAGTCGTGCTTGTGTTGTTATTGGTATGTGTTGTTAAGGGTATACAAATTTAATTCTTATTTACTTTTAATTTATTAAATAACTGTAGTATAGTATATAGCAAATAAGAGTAGATCCCAAAAAAAGTTAATTTATTATTCTAGTTTATTAATTACAATATTTTTAAAAGAAATAATTACATCATAATAATTTTGCTCATACGAAAATAACATCATCAATGTACAAACAGATAATGTCCTTTTTAACTACATAAATAAGATACAATATCAAATTTTAATAAATAAACTTACAATATATTCTTAGAAAAATAAAATCAAAATTTATAATACATGGTTATTTTGAGAACAATACATTAAGCTATGAAGTACATGTAAAAATTTATATTTTGAGAAGAAGTTAAACATACATAATGAAGTACATGTAAAGATTTCATTCAATTATATTCACATATAAGATTAAGGAAAAATTCAAAAACTAAAATAATTATAATCACTAAAACTTATTAATTAAGCTAATACATAAATAAAAGAGGGGAGGGGGAGGTCGTAGTTTTGATGTTTAGAAAGAATCAAATTAAATTTGGAAATGAAATAAATAAAACATATACATGATCTAGGGCACAGTCATGTAATGTGTCAAATTGAGTTTGAATTATAACTTTAACTCTTACATCTAGAGAGAGGCACAATCTAGACCATGCTCATTTTAGATACCATATTTAGACAAAAATGAGAATTTATCCTCTAAATTTTCTCTAACTTTAGATCTTATGATTACTTTAAACCTACATGCAATGGATTCACTATTATAGGCTAGTCTTGCTTACATCATACCATTTCTTACCAATATGAAAGTGAATAGGAGTTTCTTTGTTTATGTAGGTTTTTATAGGATTTTATCAAGGATTTCTCTAAAACCATCCTTTGTGAAACATATTGAACAAAGATGGGGTGTTCCATTTATGTGTTTGAATGCATTCACTAGATTGAAAAAAGAATTGGTGTTAGCACCATATTTGAGTTTTTTTTTTATTTATATTGGTCAAAGAAAGGAGAAATTTTTTAATGTTATTTATTATGCTCGTATGATCTGAATGATGCTTATTTGAACTATTTAACTACTGAAAAATAATTGCTTGTTATTATATTTACTCTTGAAAAATTTAAGTCTTATCTTTTGGTTTTTAAGGTGATTGTCTATATAGACCATGTAGCCATCAAGTACTTGTTAATTAAAAAGAATGGCAAGCCACAATGATTTGCATAATAACTATTGCTATAAGAATTTGATCTTGAAATTAGAGATAAAAAGGGATTTTAAAATGATATTACAGGTCAATTTTCCAAATTGGAGAGTCCAACGAGCACAAAAAAAATTGTTCATCAATTCAAGCTTTCTAGAAGAGCAGTTTTAGTTGTTCTTTAGCATGAACATTTTGTGAACTATCTATTTGGAGTCATTATTCCACTTAGTTTAAGCTAAATTCAGAGGATGTCAATAACTATCTATGGGAATAACCAATATTATTCAAGACTTGTGTAGATGAAATGCTTAAGAGATGTATTCCTAAAGAAGAAACTAAGGACATCCTTGATCATTTTCAATTTATAGAGTAAAATGGTCACTTTAGTACATCCATGAAAGTTACTAAGGTATGTCAATCATGTTTCTATTAGCCTAGTATGTATTAGGATGCTAGATATTATGTGAGTATATAAGATAGATGTCAAAGTTTGACAGCATCTCTAGAAGAAATGAAATTACTTTGACTAAAATTTTAAAACTTGAATTTTTGATGTATGAGATATTCATTTTATGGGTCAATTTCCATCTTCCTTAAACAGTCAATATATTCTAATTATTTTTTATTATACATCTAAATATATTAAAACTATAACATCTTTGACTACTAACTCTAAATTAGTGATGAAATTTATGAAGAGAAACATCTTCTCTAGGTTTGGTGTACCTAAAGAAATAATTGCCTACTATCCTTAGTCTAATGGTTAAGTAGAACATGCAAACAATAAATTGAAAAGGATATTAGAGAAAAATGTTGGCATTTGACATTGAAATTCAATAATGGACTATGGGTTTAAAGGATAACTTTTAAAGCACCATTAGGTATATCTCTGTGTAGACTTATATTTGGAAAGCTCTTATGATGGTACCTTCACATACTTCTTTAATACCTTTTTTTTTCTTGTTTGATATGTATATAGTAAGAAAAAAGAGGGTAAGTAAGTATGAACGAAAATAAAGTAGTTTAACATACAATAATTGGATTAATATTATACTGGGATTGATTTTAACTCTTTGTTTCTTGATTGTACTTATGCTTTCTATTTTCTTCTTAGGATAGATAGTACATAAAGTGGGATTAGGCATGAACTTTTTAAGTGCACTTTGTTTATTATGAAACTATAGTATTTGTATGGCTATAAATAAAACTAAATATGAAAATTTTTTCTTGTGATTATCCTTTCATATGTAATTCTAAACATGGTCGAAGTAACTAGGGTATTCCTTACAAAAGTTTACTCTTTTGTCAAAAAATGACTTTAAATATGAGCATGCTTAGCACTTTAAATTTGTGACATGCTAAGTAATTGGTCCACTCATCATAAATGTTTACACTCATATAAAAAAAAGGCAAGTGATAAATTAAATAATTTAAGAGATTAAAAAAGAAAATGATTGAGTTCCTAACTGTTACCATTGTTTACATTAGATAATAAGGGTGACTACAAGTTAAGTTGCTCCATGAATTGATTATGTTGGTCGTATGATAAGTATGATTAAGCTTCAGATTATGAATGAGCCGCAAGCAACCTCTCTACTTTATAGTGGTAAGGTTGCGTATTATCAGACTTCCTTAGGCCCCGCTTTATTGGAGGACTTCGGACCTAGTGTGATGTGATTAAGCTTCATATTATGAATGAGCATTGATATAAAGAATCTAAATGTATTTGGTGTGATGTTATTAAACTTCATATTATGCATGAGCATTGATATAAAGAATCTAAATGTGTTTAGCCCTGTTTATTCCTTAACTACTATGTATTGAGTTTATTATTTAAAGCTTGCACACCAGGAACTATGAGTCATGATTTTAATGATAAATATGCTTCATTACTTTATCTTAACGATTTCCTTACTTTAAAAATAAGAAAATGCTTAAGTGTAGGAAAATTTGATATCATAATATTGTGCATGCTTTTATGAAAGTAAATACTTGGATTTTTTTATAGTTTGTATAGAAATTACTTAGATTCAATACTTAGTTGGTTTTTATTTAATTTGCTAGGTAATTTCAATGAGAAGTTATTTTATAAGTGATTTTGGAAAAACGTGTAGGACTTTTATGTACAAGATTCATCTTTTCTGAACATGTTCTCATACTTGGGCATATTATTGCCACATCCCTCTCTAGATATGAAAAGTGGGTGAGATGATTAAATAAACCTAATTTGAAAGTAAGGATTAGAGAAACATTCTCATACATAAGTATGTTAGTGCTCGTTTCACTTATAAAGAAGTTATTGTGTTGAATATATCCTCAAACACTAGTTCTCTGGATGAAAGATTAAATTTATAGTGTTAAAAACAGTCTAGAACATATATGTATTCCAGCCCATATTCGTTGCTAATCTATATTATATAAAGATGTGAAAAATCCTAATTTAAGGGGAGATTTTAGAAGGTTTTAAGTTGAAAAAAATTTAAACTAGGTTTTTGTTAAATGAAGAGGGAGAGAAACCATAAAGTGCAAGGTTTGCAACTGTCTTCAAAGAGAGAAAAGATCTAGCATCATTCCAATAAATTGGAGAACATCAAAATATTGAGAATCGCATTAGAAAACAAATTTATGATTTCTATAGTTTTTATGTTTATACTTATTGTCTCAAGGCTAATGAATATCTTAACCCTTCTGATGTTTAAATAAGAGGAACCTTAATATTGTCTCTGTTATGGTTTGATTTCAATTATTTTATGGAAGATTATTATAATTATGAAATTTATTTGTTTTTCTTAATATTGATTTGATAAAAACTAGGATTTGAATTAGATTGAAAGTTATAACCAACAGTTTGAGAAAATATGTTTGTATTAACCTAGGGATTAATATTAGGAGTTGTATTGGATGATAGAGATAGACTTACATAAATCTTCTTCTAAACCTTTTATAAAATTTAACATGTCTTAATGTATCATTTAAGGTTTAATCAAAAAGATCTATTGGTTAATGGATATTAAATAAGTGATTGTAATTTGAGAGAAGGAGCAATTTATCAATTTAGGAATTTTTTTGGTCAAAGTAATAAAGTATATGAAATAACTTTAACATTAATATGAAGGTATATTAAGTAGAATTCTTATCTAGAAGGTATATTTTATCTATTCTTCTCTTTGATTTTTTCTGTTGGAAACTTGATCTGCTTTAGGAAAATTTTAGGATTAAATAAGATCACATATAATCTAATTGTTGACAAGATAATTATAGGAAAGTCAAACTTGGAACTCAATACCTAACAAGAATAATACTTTAATGGTTACTATATTACTATAAGATGATAAGTGCACTTACCTAAATTGATATTATTAGCGATAAGATGATTTGGAACACAAACAACAACTGACTATTAGAACACTAGCATTAAAAGTAGACTTAAAAGTAACTATAGACATTGAGGTCAGTAACAAATCTTATGAAATTTTTTACATAATTGGATATTATCTTTCATTCAACTTCCATTAAAATAGTATATCAAAATTCTCATCAAATTTTTAATAAAATTTTGTTTCTAAATAATTATATTATTGTATTCAATTATATGAAATCCTACCCCTTTTACCTCATTATTCCTTTAAACTAAGATTCAAACTGATAACTTTCTTATTTGATGAGAATGTGTCAACAGAAACTCAACCTAAAATTGAACTGATGTGAAAAGTCCCTATACACATTCTTAATTAGTAATCAAAAAATAATCATATAATAATTTTGGTAATCATATTAACTTGTATTAAATCTCAATCACAATAGAACTTTTAAAAAATAATATTCAATTGTAACAAGATTGTACCTTCGATCAAAAAGTAGTAGTAACTTTCAAAGTGTTAAAAATCATATTTCAATAACTATCAAATTTTCTATGATCTTTTTCTCCATTATTTGATTTCAATCATTTGAAGAATTGATATATTCAAATATTACTAATATTTGATTTATAAATGCTGGAAAATTAAGTTTAAGTTAGATATTTCTATAAAATAACTCAACGAAAACGTTAAACGCCTCTAATTTTTGATAAATTTCCTTTTCTAACTTCCATTATAGATCG
>JAOSBK010024060.1:0-12187 GCA_027568895.1 Erythroxylum shatona | reverse complement strand
TACAAGGAAACATATCATATTTCCTCATGCATTTTCAAATATTCACCACAATTCAACATTTATGCAATTTAAAGCAAATCCTACACACAAATAGGGCATTACCCACTCATCATTAACTTACTACATTCACTACCCAATTCCTGATTTAATTCCATTGAATAATTTCTAATTTCCAAGAAAAGTTCGGGGTCCAACAAAAATAAATAAAATGGTTAGGAAGTTAGAAAGAGTTCAATAGTGAGAAGGAAATCTAACCTCAAATTTCATTCTAAACTATGTCGAGTATATTTTATAGATACTTTAAGTAAATAAAAATATAAGTATATCATCGAGTTAAACCAATCCCCATTTTGGTGGACCATAGGAACACCTGTAATCTTATGTACACATTCGTAATACAAAGAGAGCCAACATGATTTATATGAAATTTGGAATGTAAATGTAACCTTAAGGGATGAAATGACTATCCTTATGCTTGTTAGTTTATGTCTTTACAACCAATTAATTGGATGCAAATTAATGTATGACATTTTTTTTAATTAATAAAAAGGATTAATTTATCTTTATGTATTAATTTAATTAAGGTTTTATGTTTTAATAATAACGATAAATTTCTTGGAATAATTACTATATAATTGAAATTATGATGAGATCATAATTATAAGATTCGATTTGCACTTATGTGTTATTCCTAAATGTTCCAAGTTATAGTTTCATCAAGACTGCATATTGTGGAAATAGTATCACTAGCACATAATATGTTTCTTTCTTATGAAGAAAGTAATTGATCTCATAAATTAAAGTATAGAGATACTTAAATTAATGCGTGGGTGATTATCAGAGATTAAGTCACTGAATTGACCTAATTATGAGAATTTTGAATGGAATATTACTTATGTGTCTATGGATTATCTCATAATGATGATTGTATAATTAATCCTCAGACTTGAGATTGCCAAGGTATCTAGTATGAGAATTACTATATTTTGATGCTACTTATGAATCATCCTATGTAATTCAGTTGGTAGTAATTGAATACAATATGTGTTGAGTAAGTCAATATAGGATTTGTCACTCTAAAGTAATTAGAGAAAATATTTTGTTGTTCTTGATTAGTAATGATTTACAGAATTCTCTGGCCAGAGTAAATTGATATTTGAAAAGGAGTTTTCAAATTTCAATTATAAATCAATTACTAATTAGCAAGAACAAACATGATTGGATGATAAGAGTAGACACCGTATCCATACTTTGTCCAATTAGAATATTAAATGGTGAAAGGATTGAATTATACATTATAGCCATGCATGGACAGGTTAAGTCAATCACTTTGACATTCCTGATATTTGGGTAATCATGACATGTTGTTAGACGTCAATTATGATTTATGATTATGAATTATTTAATTAGAAAATTAAAAATAAAATTAAAAGGAGTTTTAATTTATCTAATTTTAATTGTGAATTAGAATGATAAGTTATAATCATTGCCAATATATTAGGAACCTAATAGGTCACACATTGAAGACCAATTTGTGAAAGAAAAATTAATTAATTAAGTTGGACTTAATTATAAAGTTTGAAAAACTTTAGGAATCAAATATGAGATATTTGATTTTATTAAAATTAAAGCAATTAGAATTAGAATTAGAATTTGACTCTAATTACAATTAAAGAGATTTAATTTTAATAAAAGACTATCAAGATTTTTCTATTTAAAGGAAGAGCTTTTTAGAAGCTAGCACTTTTTGTCTTCTTCCTCTCAAAGCAGTTTGGGAATTGCTCTATGGATACTATTAGAGGCTGGACAAGTGGATACCTTGTGATTGGTCAATCAGAGAAAAGATTCAAAGATTTTTCTTTGAAAAGTAAACAAGGTACGATTTTTAAATCGAATTTTGTTTTATTCAAGTTTAAACAATTATCGAGATCCACTCAGAATTCGTAAAAATTTTTATTTTCCACTACCCCTGTGATTCGACCATGGTTGGATTCCAACAGTGGTATCAGAGCCTCTTTTAATTGTTAATCTTGATTTAGAGGCTTGATTATTTTTAATTTGATTGATTAAACTTCAGTGTTTGTGTTTTTCGAAGAAATATGCTTGATTGTTCTTGTTTAACAATTTTTTGTAATTGTTTACCAGAAGCCATTGCATGTTTGTGAAAATTGTTTCTGTTTATGAGTATCATGTTTGGGGAATTGTTTTCCCGACTTGTCATTATTTTGATTTCTGGAGAAATTGTTTCTATGTTTTCTGAAAAGAACATATTCAATGACTTACGTTTTTGACTGTTTAGGGTTTTCTGAAATCCTTTGCATTTTGTTTGAAATCCCTAAATGACTGCCATCCCTATTCTCTTCTTTCTGAAGCCTAATTGTGAATTTATTATGCTAAGTGTCTTGAAATTGTTTCCAGACCGTATATGTTTTTCATCTGGGTTTTCTGCATTGGGTATGGACTAACAAACAAATTGTTTTGTGTCTGTTTACGCATGTAAAGGTCTGACCTTGTTGTGTTATTACCGGTTTTAGACCTAGAATTGTTTGTGTTTTGTGTTTTTCATTGTCCATGTGTTTACCGAACAAGATGCTTGCGTTTTTTTCTTTTTCCTTGCATTTGTAGAATACAGATGGGCGATTATTGCCCATCTGTGAAAACCCCTATCGTAGGTGAAGCCACCGGCAACACTATGAATAGCGTCGCTTGAGTCAACCCATGAAAGTGCCGGTGAGAGACCCAATAGTTACCATTGTTGGTTGAGTTTTCGACGCTATAGGTTGACGTCGAGAAGGGCGATAAACACACGGAGAAGACAATGGGCCACAAGCGATGCCGTGAATGGCATCGCTTAGCCAATCCAATGACTATAAACGATGGTAGGGGGAGAAGGTGATGGGGCGGTAGTTGAGGGAAAAGTGAGACAAACATGATTTGATGGAGGAACGTGGGTGTCGGTTCAAGAAACATGGTTGCAGTTGAAGGATGTGGGCGATTGCAGGAGACGCTGGAAACATATAGAGAATACGATGGGTGTAAATGGGACACGTGCCCACTGTTCTCTAGAAACTTCCTGGCGTGTACGCTGCACCCGCCAATCAACCCTCCATTGGTCATTTGTGGTGTCTAGCATGTGCAGTACACACGTCAGATCGTAACACACTTTCCAGGTGATACGATCTGGAACATGCACTGTACACGCACGTGTTACGATCTGGCACGTGCACTGCACACGTCAAACACCCCAAAACCTTTATTTTATATATTTTAAAAATATTTTAAAATCCCAAAATTGTCTTTAATTAATTTAATAGAGATTAAACTAATTTCCATTTCTATTAAAATTGAAAAGTGTTTTATTAAATTTTGAAAATTGTTTTCAAAGGAATATTTATTAGGAAAGGTTTTGGAATTAAAATTTAATTTTTCAAAAGTTGAATTATTAAATTAAATTTATTATCAAATCATCAATTAGAATCAAGCCAAAGTTTTAAATAATTTCTTTCATAATTGGATTATGTTTAAAATTATAAATATAATGAAATTATATTATTTTGATGTGACCGAAATTTTTTAAAATTTTAAATCCCTCAATAAAATATTGAGTACACGTTATGAACGTGATAGTTGTCTTCCATTATTTGAGAATAAACCAGAATTCTGTTTAATATTTGACTTGTTGAGTAAACTCAAAATCACTTTAACTAGAATATGTTTTATCTTAAGGTAACAGGTTCTACTTAACTAAAATTGTATGATTTGAATGAGTAAACTCATGATCATATAAATTTAGAGACAGGGTTAGGAATAATATATTTGATATATTTTGGCTAAAGTTATCACCTAACGGTATTAAGACTCACATGAGATGTGATTGAAAAGTTGTTTTCTATCTTATTTAATTTTAGTTGATTTGTTAAACAAACTCAAGATCAACTAAATAGGATCCTAGCCCACTAAGAAATTATTTGATAATTTTTCGATATAATAGTGAGGGATATTATTTTGTATAAAATAGTGGGAGTAATCAAATAATTTTAAAGTCCTTATTTTATTTGATTTTTGGATATAAACTAATTTATGCTCCTTTTATGTTTTTCCGATTATTGAATTTGAAAATGAGTACCGACCTGACATTGAGGAATATCTTAGATGCTAACAAGCTGACTGGATCTAACTTTTCAGCCTGGCTTCAAAACCTAAGAATAGTTCTTAGGCAAGAGAATAATTTGTACGTTCTTGATACTCTTACTCCATCTGAACCTTGTTCAGATACTACTGATGAAGAATGGGAGAAATATCAGCATTATATTGATGACGTTAAACAAGCTACATGTGTGATGTTAGTTTGCATATCTCCTGAACTTCAGAGGTAGCATGAGAACATGGATGCACCTATTATGATGCTGCATCTTAAGGAGTTATTTGGTGCACAAAGTAAGGTGGAGAGATATCAAATCTCTAAGGCACTTTTTCAATGCAAGATGACAGAAGAATCTTCAGTCAACACTCATGTGCTGAAGATGATTGGGTATATTGAAAAATTAACCCAATTAGGTTTTGTCATGGACCACAAGTTAAGCGTTGATCTGGTGTTGCAGTCTTTGAGTTTTTCACAGTTCATTATAAACTTCAACATAAATTAGAAGGACATGACACTGAACTGTTGAACATACTTAAGACTACAGAAGGGTGCTTTAAGAAGGAACCCAGTTCTGTACGTATTGTTAATTCTTCTAAAAATAAGAAAAAAGGGCTTTAAGAAGAATAATAACAAGAAGCAGAAGGCTTCTACTAATATGGTAAAAGCCAAAGGAGGTGTCAAAAAGAAGAGCAATGGCAAGGGCACATGTTTTCATTGCGGGGTCAATGGTTATTGGAAAAGGAGCTGCCCCTCATATCTTGCTAGCCTGAAAGATAAAAGGCTCAAAGAAGCTCGTTCTTCAAGTATGTTTATGATTAAAATCAATCTTTTTACTTTTGTTTCACATTCTTGGCTATTAGATACTAGTTGTGGTTCTCACTTGTGTAATAACATGCAAATGTTAACAAGAAGTAGATCATTGAAGAAAGGCAAAGTGGACCTGTGAGTTGGCAATAGAGCAAGAGTTGCTGCATTAGCTGTAGGAACTTGTAGTTTAACTTTGCTTTCTGACCTTATATTAGAACTTGATAATTGTTATTATGTTACTGTTATGACAAGAAACATCATTTCTATTTCTTATTTGGATTTGAATGGATTTGCCTTTATAATTAAGAATAACAGTTGTTCTTTTTATAAAGATGATGTTTATTATGGATCTGGATTGCTTACAATTAATGGTTTGTATAAGTTAGATCTAGAAAGGCCAATTCTTAACATAAATAGTAAAAAAGTAAATTAAGTAACCAAAATCCATCTTATTTATGTCTTCTAGATGCTTTTGGATGCTTTCTAGGCGAGCCATAAGACGCTTCGTACAGTGGAAGATGTCAAAAATGGTGTCGTTCCACTGTTGAAGACTGTTTGAAAGACTTCTGATCACGCCACTAAAATTCTAGTTGTTTGGTTTCCAGTTCTTAGCTACCACTTGATCAAAGCAGTTATGGGTTAGCCAAGCTGATTGAAATATGAAAGGTCTACTCGACTGAGACGGAAGGGTACTGGGTTGAAAATTGATAAGGAGAGGCCGATGATCAGATTTCAAGAAAGGAAGATGAGTAACTTTAGTGTTGGGGAAAATAGAGTGCTAAGCAGTAGAACATAAGGCACGATCTAATCAAGCAAGAATTTGTCCTCTTTACCACGTGAATTTTGGGCCAGAAAATCCAAGATCCTGAAGATTACAGCTGTGCACACAGTCTCGAAATTAAGAATTGACAATGGGTTGTAGTCGGGAGCCTCTGTGTTTATCGCCACTTTTCAATTTAGCATTGAAGTCTCCCCCCAACAACTAAGGTTTAATGGTAATCCGTGCAAGTTTCTGCAGATAATGCCAAAGAAATTTTTGTAATGTGTAAGTAGGGCTAGCATAAATAGTAGTGAACTCAAATGACAATTGATCCCATTCAATGCCGGCATGCACAAATTGGCGGTCAGTAATCGAATTCTAACTACGATATCAGCTTTTCATAGTAGCCAGATTCCTCTTGAATGACTCTCAGCTTCTACCCTGAAAGAGTTTTCGAATCCCAAATCCCTAATAACTTTCATCGCGCGGGTTCCACTTATGTGTGGCTCTACCAAAACAACAAAAAGAGGTTTGTGAATTCGGATATAGTTCTTGATGATGGGCTTCAAGGTCTGACCTCCAGCCCCTTGGTAATTCCATATAAATATCAACATCATAAAAGGATGGATAACGAACTCTAAAATTCTGTAGGGTTGACTGCTTTCTTAGTCAACTCCTGACACTAGATTATCGCATGTTCGTGTTCTATTTCCTCCATATGAGTATCAAGCTCAACAACAGGATTCACAACAGTCCTGGAATTGCTATCAGGATCAGGAGGTCGCGGGGGGTTTGATTTGTGTATTTTCCTAGTAGGTGACAAGACTGTGGGGACACAGATTTCCTTGGAATCTTTTTCCATATCGCCGCAGCCCAATTCCTCTTGTATGGGCATAATGATAGTTGGATTGTGTGTTATTACTTTCGCATGAGAAGGAATAGTTAATGCGACGTGGGCTAGGCTTTGGTTGGGCGTCTTCTTGTCTTTGGGTTTGGAGTTCATTAAGGAAGTAAGCTGTCTTTGAGGCCCACGGGTGGAGTGGGTGAGGTCTGGCCTAGGGCTTGGTTCTGCGTTAAGAAGGACGACGCTGTATGCATGGGGAGGCCATTAGATTCAGACGAAAGCTATTTCGTCGCCCTCTGTTGCCTAGCGTCTCTAGCAGACGAGGTATTTAGGGATTTCTCCCTCTTTTGGTTTGGATCCGATGACCCTTGGGAGTCGTTGTGGTTCCTTTCTTCGACCGTTGGTGATAGATCCGTTGGGTGGCCTAACGGTTCAATTTTAGAGAGAGTCGAGTACCTCAAGCCTCTCAATCCGGCGTGTGATGCGTGGGTGGAGCGGTCATGTTTGGGAGTCATTGTGGTGGTTAGAGGCCTGTGAGCCCGACGCTGCATCCATGGACCATAGTCCGCGGGTCAGAGGTTACCAGAAGAAGACGCTCCGCTATTTGCTGTTTGGGTGGTCATTTGTGGGTTATCGACGATGGGCTCTCCGATTTTTTTTCGGGTTATCGACGTTGGCCTCTGCAGCAGTTTGTGCCTCCAGGCGAGAAGGGCAGATTGAGGAGCCATGACCAACTAACCCACAAGTGAAGCAAATTTGTGGCAAACCCTCATAAGCCACTCAGATGATTTCCCCATTAAGCTCAACGACTGATCGGAGGGGTGAACTAAGATCAACATTAACGGCGACACGAGCAAATCTCCCGTGGTAAGCTTGTTGTGTGTTGGTATCGATTTTAACCGTTATGCCCACCAAATTGCCGAGAGCAGTGAGAATAGAGGGATGGTAACGAGCTATGGGGAGGTTGGGGAAGCGTACCCATGCAACCACATGAGTAATTTTGCCAATAAAGGGTCGAAACTCTGGAAACCATGGTTGAACGGAGTGGACATGGCCTGAAATAATCCACGGGCCCTGAGTTAAAGTATGCATATAATCCTCCTCCTCCCTGAAATTGATAAGGTAAAAATCATTACCTAACTTGACTATTTTCATGGGGACGTGAGGGTGCTACATTGTGTGTAATCTGGCTTTGAGCAAATTGAACCCAATTTTGTGTCCCAAAAGCTTTACCACCACGGCGTTGGTCCATGCTTTTATCTAATTTTCTTTTGAAGATGTTTGATAATTCTATGCCCAAACCGTATTCGCCTTGGACAATTGAAATATCTCCATCGTTGAGTTTAATTGGATCCTTCTCTTGCCAAGCCAATTCAGTCAATTCCTTTGCAGGTCTGGATTAGCCGATAACCACCCGCTATAGCTCGGTTGATTTTGCTATACTGTCGGTGTGGTAGGAGGGGGATCTTCATCCCGTTCTTGTATTCGAACCTTTTTTGCTGCCTGAATATCAGTCATTTGAGTTGAGAGCATTCATGGCTTCTTGTGAGGATGAGGATATGGCAAAGTTTGCTGCTTTCCATGCACTGAAATGTGAACTTGGTGTAAATTGATTTAGGATTTCGACGACAATCATATTCCACACCGACTCCATTTTTTCACTTTAGTGTAAAGAGCCGGTGGTCCTGAAGAAATGAATCGATTGGATTTGGACTTGTCTTCTGTATCAATTGCACAACGTCCGTTAAGTCTATCCGACAGCAAGTTGATCAAAGAGTTCACAAGGAATAATTATGTTCAATTAAAGGCTGGATCAACACAAGAAAAGAGACAAAGAACACTACAACCAAACCCGTATCACAGTACATATGAATAGATAAGAAGAAAACATAGAGCGTAAAAGAAAACAACATCCAATTCAGAACTGAGTGAAGTACTAGGTTAATAAATAGCTACCCGTTCTCATGTATGCAGCGGTTTAAAATTTGGAGTCAGAGTTTTACTTCTCGCAAAGGATCTACCTGGCTCGAATGGGGATTAGTTTGGGTATGGATGGCTTAAAGGTGCCTTCCTATAGTTGAGACCTTCTTAGGACACCTCGTAGGCAACCAAAATATAAAAAATAAAAATAGTTAAATTCAATAATTTATTTTAAGTTTAGTTTACGCTAAACTTTTAAGTTTAGTTTATTTCAATGATTATTAATATTAAAAATTTAAATCTGACAACTTTTAAGTTTAGTTTATTTCAATAATTATTAATATTAAAAACCGACTGATATAATTAATTGACCTATTTTTATAAAATAATATATTTTTATAAATTATAATAAACTAGTTGATTTTTTATTTAACAGCCTCATTTTTTAATTAAACTTTAACATCTTTGATAGATAAAGCTAATTTTCTTCTTTAATCTTTTTTAAAATTTTTAATTTTTTTCAAACCTTAAATGTATTATATTATCAGTTTAACTTTTGTTACAAAATTTCAAAGATTAATTTTCTTAACTAAATTATAATTTTGCATGTCACACCATATCTTCTCGTACATGGCGGTCATCTTCTCACCTAAGGTGACAGAGAGTTGTAGGTTTCGCCACAGGTCAAGTTAAACTACTCATATCTCTAATCTGATTCGAACTTCGAAGATGTGATTCGATTTCGACACATAATTTATTTAGATTGTTCACAATGATAACGTTTTAAGACGATGTTGTATTAGTTTCCCTTTATCAAACTTAAACATTAAAATAAAATTGTATTAAAAAGTTAAACCAAAGCAATATCATTTTAGGAAAGATGATTGAATTGTTCCACCAATGTGGTCAACTTTGCTGCAAAAGAAGCCGACCGTCCTGGTGGAAGTCCGGCAAGGAGGTGGGGCAAGGGTTCCATAGGTGACATTGGAGGTAAATTTATTCGGAATGTGCACTCTACCTGATGTAACATCAATTCATCAACATCATGGCCATATCACCTCTTATTATTTTTTAAAGTAATTTTCTAAATTATTTATCATTATTATAAATAATAAAGATAATATTTCATTAAAATATAATTTTTTATTTAATAATAATATTCACTAATAACCACTAAAAAGGGGTATCGGATCATAACATAATTTAATTTTACAATCTTCACTACAACATAAGGAACGGACAAATTTGTGACTAAAAGTCCCAAAATCATTGCTAATAACCATTACAAATGATTTTTATTCATCGTTGAAAACATCGTCAAAGCATAGCAGAAAACTATAGCTAATCGTCATGAATTGCTTTTTCCTACACTTTATTTTAGTAAGAAAAACTATAGGTGATGTTTTGTGAAATTGCCACTAATATAGCTAATTACTTTTAACTACCTTTTCATAAATATAGCAAAAAGAAATTGGCTACGTTTTTACAATCGTAGTCAAAAAAATTTATCTACGTTTTATATATAGACAAAATTTTAATATATATTATAACTAAATGTTATACCATGTTAACTATAATTATTTGTAAAATTTTTAATCCATATTATTATATATAATATTTAGTTTATTTGTTGTTAATTTATTATACAAAAATAATAAAAATATAAGAATAGTGTAAAAATAAAATATCATAAAATTTGATCATGTACAAGATTTTAATTACAAATTCAAAAATACTCATATACAAAATAAAAAGTACAAAGATTAGTTTGATCAATCAGACTCGTTTTCGTCACTGCTTTCATAATCCGAGTCAAGTAATTTCTTTAGGAATTTTTCATGGTTGATCAACTTTTTGTAAGCAACTTGTTACCCTTTTTAAGATGTTAAACGTATGCCGGTTTTGACAAGGAAGAAGCAATTGACTTAGGGTCAAGCCCAACATCTTTGATGTATCTAGATCATGTACCAAGCATGTTGTTGCGAGTGTCTTACACATTTGGCTCATTTTTGACATATATTAATGCTTGCAACAGCTCTTTCATCTTATTTCAGGCTGGTTTGATTGATCTTTCCATTTCCTGTACATGTATTCCGGCAGAAAGTCTTGTTTGTAAATTACAACTTAGCAGGAAAGGTATAAGGAGGTGTTAAATACTTTTTTATGTATTCATAATTCATTAAAATGATTGAGATTGTATTCAAACCAAACATGACTCTTACGTTGAGTAAAAGAAGATTCTTAGACTTTTCCCTGTTGAAGTTGGATTTTTTAAATATAATTTGGATTTTTTATCATCATATGGAAAGTATTTCTTTTATTTATTGACTAATTTCTAATTGTTTCTTAGAATTTTTAGTTTCATATTTACAATGAACAACTTTTGACTTTGAGACTGAACTTGTTGAAGTTAGAAATGTTAATAGGCCAGACTGAGCCACAGGCTGGTCGAGCCAACCCGACCTATCTTATATTTTTTTTAAAAAAGTCAAAAATGACATCATTTTTTATTTTAAAATAAATGTTGGGTCACAAGTCAAGTAGGACCAGCTAGTTGCTCAGTCGGGCTGATCAATTTTAACCCGTGGCTTGATTAACTCAGGCTAAAATTAGACCGAACTGAATAAATCGGGCCAAAATTGACATCAGGCAATGAGGATCAAATCCTTTGTACTCGTAATCTTGTACCAACTATGTTCTAGATAATCTCATCCACACATTTCTTTGAATTCCACATATTTGTGTAGATAGGATCCTCTGAAACATTGTTCCAATCTTGTTCCAAGGCAATGATATTACCTTTTTACGGAATAAAGTAAACTAGAGATTAGTTAAAAGCAAGTAGAAATAATAGCTATAGTTCAGAAAACCAAGAGAAGGAAAAGACATTATGTAGAAGCATATGATAAGACCCTAGGATAGAGATGGAGTTGATTTCCTTATTATTGATTAGAGATTGACATTTAGGCTTAATTCAATTTTGATCAGATTGGATTTAATTTAAATTTAAAATATTAAAAAATTAAAAGAGAATTTTAAAAAATTAAATTTTGATAAATTTTAAGTTTTTTAATATAAATTCAATTGAACTCAAATTTAAATTCGATAGTTTAACTTCAACAAATTTTATAATTTAATATAATTTTTTAAATAATTTTTACTATAGGTCATATTTCATCCTCTCTTTCAAAGATAAAAATTATGTACTTAATTTTGATCATAACACATTTTTCAATTACTTTTCACTAATTTCAAAGAGTATGGGATAGGAACTATCTCACCTTAAATGACAAACTTAAATTATATTTTGGGATTAGTGTAAGAAATCTTTTTGATTATCGGCTAAATGAATTCAATGAAACAAAAACAAAACAAATTTTGTAAGTCTATTAAGATCTTGTTCATATATAATATTCTCTTAACTTCTTTGACTTTCCTTTATAATCTATAGGGTATAACTTAAACCAAGCAACACTTTAATGGCAGTGTCTCGTGAAACGTAGCAGTTCCTTTCCTGAGGACCAAAACTACGATGTGGATTGAAGAAACAAGGCAATCGACGAGCTTAAGTTAAGCGCACGGTGGATGGACTAGTGAAGGAGGTGAAATGGTTGAAGGGTAGAGGTAAGAGAGAAGAAATTTGACAGGCTGAGGGATTGCATACACTACAAGAAAATAGTTAAATAGCGACGGAAATATAACGACGGAACAT
>JAOSBK010023893.1:0-12199 GCA_027568895.1 Erythroxylum shatona | reverse complement strand
CTAACTTCAAAATACAAAATATGCATAATCGAAATGATGCCTTGACTCTTGATTTCTCGATCTCATTCTTTTCACCTAAAGATGAGACAAAAAGGAGGTGAGTTTGAAAGCTGGTGGGTAACAATTTTATAACGAGAAATAAGCAAAAATCCTTGAATTATTTATTTCCATAGTAAAATTCACATTGAGATCCATGCAAAATATATTTCCCAAATTCAAAACTTATCAAGAAATTCATAACAGCAAGAATAATAAATAAACCATACTAGTCACAAATCATAACCACATAAGCACATCGAAATGGTTTGGGTGGATCCAAAAATAGAACGTACTACACATTTCTACATAGTGGTCTTGTGTAGCCGTGAAATTAAGGGAGTCCATGAAGGGGCTCCATGCTACTAGCGGGGAGGCGGGAGAAGCCTTTTCTCAAAGTGCACTTGACTTAACTTAGGGGACCACCACAAACCCACATAACATGTAATTCATAACTTGAAAACCAATTGCCCAAATGGCACATTTCTAAAACTTGTTTGCCATGCACATTACATATTTCATATGCATTCCCATCAACATTTCACAATTCACCAACCACATTCCTACACCAAACATAAAAGTCATTTCTCAACTCATTCAAATGCAACAATAACAACAATTGTGAAGCAATTAGAATTCATTCCCAAATTCACAAACAACAGCATATGGCACATTCTCAAGCATTTAGAGAACAATGAATACACATTTATAGGGTAGTTGGAAAATCATTAAATTCCATTTATTTGAAGAACATTTATGGCTCATTAACTCAATTATCAAAATGAAACCCACCTTATTTCGCTTGAGAATCTAAACATAATTATTCCCTTCCTCTTGCTCTTGGATAAGGTTTCTTTTAATTTCCTAAGTCAAACCAATTTCCCATTCAATTCCAATTTAATAAAAAAATTCCTAAAACTTCAAAATCACAAAAATGAAATCAACATAAATCAAACTCAAATCTAACCTATCCATAATCCATCTAGGCTAGAAAACCCAAAATCTAGGTTAGAAACCCTAAAATAAAATGGGTTCCCCTTAAACCATCTTCTTTCTTCATTCATCCCCAACACAAAAACCTTTTCCTCTTTCTAACTCCTTCTTTAACAAAGCAAGAAGAAAAATAAAGCTTACCTTGAACAAATCTTCTTCCTTCTTCTTCTTCTTTCCTTCTTCTTCTTCTTCTTTCCTTCTTCTTTTCTTCTCTCCACAACTCTCTCTCCCTCTTCTCTCTTCTAATTTTCATTTTTTTTCCTATTCAAATGCAAGCCAAGTCTTCTATCTTTCTTTTATACCCTTAATGAATCTAAAATGCCTGCTTTGCTCATCACTTAAAGCCTTATGTCTTTTAAGCATAAGTGACTTGCCAACTTTACCCTTGATATCATCTTACTACCTTAATTCAATTAACCCAAGTCATAAAGTCTTGCTCATATTAACATGCTATTTAACTTCATAAAATAACATAATTAATCTATCAATACCTCAAAATTATTTAAATCATGCCTAACTCCTTCCAAAAGTCTAGACATTTTCTAATCAGGTAATTGAAGGAATTTGATAACACTTCCTTCTAGAAAAAATGTTCCCCATACTGAAACAATATTCTGTTCTCAACTTCCATACAAAAATTGAATTTCTTTGAGACCACATTAGAACTCAATTTCATTAGATAAGTTGTAGCCCTATTTCTCTAGTTCAGTCCAAATCAAGAATCACCTCATTTGGATAACTGCAGAAAAAGTTATGGCTAAAACACAGAAGAATACTCAATGAACATGTTTCAACTTATAAATTCCAAGATTTCACATATAACCCATCTTGTCCTAACTATTCTTTCCACTGCATTTCAAATTCAAGAATTCTTCTTTTCTTTAGACATTAATAATCTCCACAATTTCTCATTTAATATTTCTAACTTCTAAGAAACGTTTGGGGTCCAACAAGCTTATTCTTCTCAAACAAGTGAGTTGTAATATAATCTAAAAATTGAGAAGATAGTGTGTAGTTTAAGAAAGAGACTAAGAAAGGAAAAAGTCATTCATCTCCAAATATGAACTTAGATATAGATTTAACAATTGGTGGATACTATATTTTCTAAAAACTTTAATAAAATATGACAACACCTAATAATAAAACATTGGGGTGGGGGGAAGATTTCTAAATGTTGAGGTAGATTTTCAACTGAAATTTAGTTTAATTCACTTACTCGTTGTCTTTCTTGATCTTACAGGTTAAGATCTAAATAAGCATGTGAAAGAATTTCTTGTTCTTTGCTCTAAAATAAAGCCACAAAGAGTGTAGAAGAGTAAGTTGATACTAGATCCTTTTTGTTCTTGTCGAAAGATAAGGCAAATAATTGACTTTATTATCTTCCTTCTAACTTATTAACCACTTGGAATAAAATGAAAATATTGTTCTTAAATAAATTTTTCTTACATCACAAGTTACCAATATCAGAAAGGAGATATGTGAGATATGATATTTGACTAGAGAAACCTTGTACAAATATTAAGAGAGGTTTAAGAAGTTATGTACCAGTTACCCAAACCATTACATTCATGAGCAACTTTTATTTAGTACTTTTATGAAGAGTTACTACTAATAGATATAAGGATGGTAGATGCTGTTAATGGAGGAGCTTTTAGTAAATAAAACACTAGAAGTGACTAAGCAATCAATTTCAAATAAAATCCTCCACAATTTGAGATATGGTTGCATAGATGGAGTTATTAAACAGGTGAGTAAGGTAAGTACCACTAACTTAGAGTATAAAATTCTAGATTTAACTAATTTATTTTATCAAATGGTTGTAGGTCAATTGCAATATGTTGGAAAGTTGATAAGAATTACCTGAATTAGTGGTGGTTGATAAGGATTGTCTTTTTGTTTCCTTTTTAGTTTAAGATCTTGATTCCTAGGCTTATATTTTTTAGATAGTTCCTAGAATATCTATTTGTAGATATCTACCCTTCTAAGATTTTATATATATTTATATAGTCCAATCAAAGAAAGTGGTGAAAAAACTACAATTCATTCATAAATTTTATTTTTCATGATATCAAATTTAGGTTTTCTATCACAATCATTAATGGAGTTAATGTGGCCATCTACTAAAAAATCTTCCACTATTTTTTTTTAAAGAATACTAGTGATACAGCTTCTTTTTCTTTAGCATATGTGAATCAATCATTGAAAATAACTTAACACTGATAATGGGTCAAATTTTCATGAATGATTCCAAAATGTGTTGTTAGTTGTTCTAGGGAAAAAGAAAAAAGGTTATCTTACTAGTGAAATTTCCTCTCCAACAAAGACTGATGCTAGTTATAAGATATCAAAAATAAAAAAACTCATCATTATGGCATGGTTGATAAATTCAATAAAGCCTCAAATTGAATGCATTTATTTGTACTACAAAATTGCTTATGAAATTCAAAATGAAACCTAGAAGATTTATTCTGATTTTGAAAACACTTCTCAATTCTTTTAAAATTTGATAAACCCTTCAAAACATAAAGAAAGGAACAAAATTTGTGACTAAGAACTTCAACAAATTAGTTGAACTTTGGAAAGAGATGGGTTTGCTTTATATAATTTGATGGAAGTGTGCAGATGAAAGGGTCTATAATCAAGTTCTTGAGAATGACCAAGTTTTTAATTTCCTCCAAGGCCTAAATAAAGATTTATATGAAGTATGTAGGACAATTCTTAGGTAAAATAACTTTGAGAGGTTTTTTTCAAAGTTAGATGAGAAGAAATTAAGAAAAAAGTGATGTTGAACACAGCCTTATACCTAACCATTGAAAAACAACCATAATGTTTTGTCTAAGGTCAAAAGTCAAATGAGAATAATCTATGGTGTGAACACTGCAGTAAGCCCTTTCATACAAAAGAGACAAGTTGAGACCTTCATAGAAAGCTACTAGATTGGAAACCGTGAAGTAAAAGAAGAAACAATCCAACCACCAAATGTAGAGACAAAAAAGCCAAGTAATGTAACATCTACTCTAAAATAAATGGAAATCTTAAGGAACTTGTTATGGTTTAAACAAAGCAATATAAATCGAATTCTATCTAGACCAACTATAGGCAAGCGTACCTCGTTGACAAGTAATATAAAATGGTAAGAACTAGCTATCGTCCCCAAGGGATTCCAACATGCAAGACAATTAAATTAAATGATGCAAGATTACTCAAATGATCAACAATTGATTGATTTGAAAAATAAAATAAAGTAAGCAAATGAAGGAAATATGCAAGATGCAAAGTATGAATTAAAAACTTACTAGATTTAATCAAATGATAAAAATTGGTTAAGGTATCAGATTACAATTGGATTAGACACTAAAACTTATAATGGTGGATTGATTTAGGATTTACTTCACTTATGCCTTCAATCAAGCAAAAACCAATACCATAAAAATTGTCCTAATCTAATGTCAATCCTAACCTTAACTAATCATGATTATAATATATATTTGCATTGATTAAATCATGATTATAATATATATTTGCATTGATTAAATCCAAAAAAAATAAAAAAAATAAGAAATAAAAACAAATTAAAAACACCCAATATTTAGTCTTCTCCAGCTATTGGAGCTGCTCACGCCACCTTCTTGCTGCTGTAGCTGCTCACGTTCGTAGCTTTTCTCTAAGCCGCAGCCACTAAGCCATCCGTAGGTCCCCTTTTTGGTGTGCCCTAAAACTCTAGCACTATTTTATTGATGGGACAATTAAATGTGAAGGTTTTTGCTCCACCTTCCTATTCATGCTTCTCTTCCCTCACTATGCTACCAGCTGCTGTCGATCATTGGTTGTGCCGCCAACTGCTACTTGCTTTGTCATGTCGCTAACTACTACTTTCTTTGTTTCTCTTGTATTGAATGATTTTATGAGAGTTTTTGTTCCACCTTCCATGCACAGATGCTTGGTCCACCTTTCACATCTCCCACTCACACCATTCTAGCTCTCTTGCTGCTGCCACTTTCATTCTTTTGTTTCCTCTCCATTTAATTTTCATCAAGATGTCTAGGTCCACCTTTTTAGAACACACTCACGTCCCTCCTTTTTTTCTATTGACTCCCATCATTTAACCTTTTTTGCCCCACTCCTCTCACGCAAAACCTTACAGTCCCATCATTTTTGTCTTCCAAAATGTTAATGTTTTAGGTGGGTAAAACGTTTTTCTTAACCCAAGCTCCTTTGAAAGCTTTTCTTGATTTATGGTATTAGATGTTATAAATCCAATATGCCTAAAATTAAAACAAATAACTCTTAATTAGTGTAATTTAAACATTAAATGGACAAGAGTTTAGAAAATTTTGTATCTAAATTATAGCAGCCTAGACCACTCGCCCACAGATATTGTCTGCTTTGGGTTGTCCCTAGGGTCAAACCCATCACGGTTTTACTATTCCCACTCTTATAAAAACACGTCTTAGGGGGAGAGTTATCCATACCCTTATAAGGCATATTTCGTTTCTCCTCTCCAGCCGATGTGAGATCTCACACTCTCCACTCCCTTAGGTCCTAACCCTCTTTAGGGCCTACCCTAGCCGACAAAATGGTTTGAGTACTGTCTCTGATACCATTTGTAACAGCCCAGACCACCCGTCCACAAATATTGTCTGCTTTGGGTTGCTTCTAGGGTCAAACCCCTCACGGTTTTGCTCTTCCCACCCTTGGGAAAATGCGTCTTAGGGGGAGAGGTATTCATACCCTTGTAAGACATACTTCGTTCTCCTTTCCAACTGATGTGGGATCTCACCCTCTCCACCCCCTTAGGGCCCAGCCTAGCTGGCATAATAGCTCGGGTACCAACTCTGATACCATTTGTAATAACCCAGACCACCCTCCCATAGATATTGTCCACTTTAGGTTACCCCTAGGGTCAAACCCCTCACAGTTTTGCTGTTCCCACCCTTGGGAAAACACGTTTTAGGGGCAAATATGTCTGCTTTCAGTTACTAAACGTTATCTCTCCAAATTATTCTTTATTCTAAACTAATAACTTCTATCTTATTTTTCCTATATATTTTGCCCATCTTGTTTACTAAAACACATACATATGCATGTCTGAAATATACACATTCATGTAAAACATATCTCATTTCTTTTCATTCTTAAGTTTTTCTTATTCTCGGAGACAATTCCTATTCCATCCTTTGGACTGCATCGAAGCTGGTGAATGAGGCGTTAACCATAGGGTTAGATCTTGTTTTCCAGATGCACCGTAGAGGTGGAATTTTTGACTTAGAGCAATGATTCTTCATGATTCCTTGCATTCAAATAAGTCGTTCCAATTTTAATCTCATTGCTATTTTACTAACAATTTAAGTTGAAAATTGTTTTATTCTATATGCCTTTTGTTGGAAAGTGTTTTGTTCTATATGCTCTTTGTCAAGATACTGTGCTGTTTTTTATGCTCTTTATCAGAAATTGTTCCATTCTTGCTATTGTTTGTTTATTTCGACATCAATTAGACAAAATTGTTATGTTCTTCGTACTGTTTATTTATTTCGGTGTAAGTCATATCTGCTTCCAAATTTGATATGTCGTCTACGAATGAAATCAACATAGGTTCTTCCCTTACTGTTCCCCACATAGGTTTTGTTTCTGTACCATAGCCTAAAGAATTGTACTTGACCTCAGGATATTAGACCCTTTAGATAGGAGAAACTTCAAATGATAGTCTGAGAAAATTTTGTTTTACTTTCAGCAATACGAAATTGAATATGTACTATTTCAAGATATTCCTAGTGACAATACCGACCCTAGGACAACTAAGAATAATCCCTAGGACAATTAAGAATAATCATACCATTAGGGGAGTGTTGCTTAACTATATGATAAACTCATTATTTGATATTTATTATAAATAGAAAAATGTCAAGGAAATTTGGGATGCCTTGTAAGTTAAAGATAAACTGATGATGCTGGTATAATGAAATACGTTATTGCTAGGTGGTTAAAGTTTACTATTGTAGATGACAAGACTACTATAGACCAACTATATGAGTATGAAAACCTAGTTATTTAAATCCTTACTGAGGGTATGAACATGTGTGAATTGTTTCAAGCTAATGCCCTTATTAAGAAATTGCCTCCCTCATGAAATGAGTTTGAAAACTAGTTGAGAGATAAGAAGGACATAAAGCTAGAGGAATTGATCGGGCATATAAAGATTAAAGATGCCAATCTTACACAAGATAAGGCCAAATCACTCACTCTTGTCCCTACTTTTAAAGCTAATGTTATTGAATATAAAAATATATATAACTTCAATAAGAATGGTGGACACAACAAGTCTTTCAACAATAACAAGTATGATAAATTTAAGTGCAAAAGGATTGATGGTGATTGTTGGTGGTGCCACAAGCCAAGCCATCCTACAACTCTTTGCTAAGCTAGAATCAACCATGAGAAGAAGGACCAAGGAGATAAACCACGATAGTTCAAGAAAGGAAACCAGAAGTGGTACTAACGAGGTAACCAAAAGAATTTTGGTAAGCCTCAAGCTAATGTGGTTGAAGCTGCTGGTGGTGATGATGAGGAGATCATTATTGCTTTGGTGTTTTAATTCAACCTTATTGGAAACTTGGTCAAGTGGATCGTTAACATAAGAGCCACACATCACTTTTGCACCATCAAAGTCTGTTAGGGAAGTGTTCTAAAGGCAATCACCTTTAGCACTTATTGTATAAATCATTTTATGATTAATAAAGGTTTTTCATTATTTCAATATTTATATATTTATGGATTTGATGTTGATCTTAAATTGATTTAATGAAGTCCTTGATATAAAACATACATGGAGGAAATCATGATGAGATTATGATAATGAGATTCCTATAATATGTAATTGTAATAGTATCTAAACGTTCCCTAGTCATAGGATTAATGAGATAGGATATCATTAATTCGGATAGACTAGTACAAGTTATACTCCTTGATTGGGTCAAGTAGTAGATCTCATAAGTTGTAGACATGAGTTGTTTAAAGTTAAAATATGGATGCTTACTAAGGTAGTAAGTGCATTAGATTGACTTACTATGAGACAATCATACGGATATTTTATTCTAGTGTCAATGATAGTCTCATTATAGTAATGGTGCAAGTATCCTTTGACTTGAGGTGCTCAAAGATATCTCGAATACTGATCTTGTGCTTTGACTCCATCCATTAGTGCCTTTCATAGGTTACTCATAAGGTGGTGATTGGGTACAGCTTGAGGTATTCAGAGGTAATTGAGTAGCCAATAAAGGATTCATCACTTCTGATAAAAGGAGATGATACCCATGGCCTCTTGTCGGGGTCATTACTTGGGAGTCTTTGGCTAGAGCAGATATATGTTATGAAGAGAGTCTTAGTGATACATAGAGTAATGAGATCCTTAGGACAAGATCTAATATCACTTGGACTAGATGTGATGTTGTAACATCCCGTTCCTATACTAAGGTTAGAACCCTATATCTTTATAATTGAAAAATAATAATGAGAGATTAGAAAAATGCATTTCATGCTCATGCATAATGTTAGCATACACACATATGAATTTAATTATTGCACATATTATAATGAATTATCCATACACTCATTTGACATTTTTTGGGTATAAATGATTGTTTTAATGTGATTATAATGTTAATTATGAATTATGTGTCTTAAAAATTGAGTTGGAGTTTATAGGTAGTGAATTAGAATTTTTAGTAAAATATGAGAATTTTCTAAAATTTAAGGTTATTTTTGGACTAGAAAAATGCCAAGTGGTAGAAAAATTGATGAATAGTAGTATAATTATAAGTCAAATGGCAATGGAAATTTTTATAAATGACATTGGGATTTAATGACTAGTTTCATTGAAAATTGGGAGAAAATTGGGTTAAAAATTGGAGACAAATGGACTAGATTATTAAAGCCAATTGGAAACCATAACAAAATGACAAGTGGCACGTAACAAGTGTTACAACACTTGCCACTCACCACTCACAATTTTTAACCTACATTAAAGACCATCTCATGGTCTTTCACTTATCAATTACGATACATGCTTCTTTTCTTCATCTTCTTCATTTGCTCTCTTCTTCACTCACAACCATCTCACTCTCACCCTCATCATATTGATTTTTTTACAACTCTTTCACTTTGTTTCTTCAAGATTTGTTGTCTTCTCCATTTTGTTACTAAAAGGCCTAACTCTTCTACCTTAAAAGTTGATGATCGTGTATGTTAGAGGAGTTAGGGTTTCTTCGAGACTTTTAAAGGATCTTTGTGTAAATCAAGTAAGTAACATATAAATCTTTATGGCTTTGTTAAATGAAGCATGTACAATGATTAATGATTCATTAATTGATGTAGAGATGATTTAGAGTTAGAAGGAATCCAAATGATATGGAAAGAAGTGCAAAAAAATTGATTTGTGAATGGATATTTCATGTTCTATTTTTGATGTATAAAACATGGATCATTGGTTGTTTTAGATATGGATTGCATTGAGTATTGAAGTTAAAGAAAAGGCAACTATATTGTCTTTAAAATAGAAGAACTGGGACAGAAATTTAGAGATAAAGTGATAATGGTGTTTAAAGTGTGCTGGAATATGTTAACTGTAACATTTCCGCTGGATATGCATCAATATTTTAGCCATAAATTGATTTGTAGATATCCAAATGGGATCATTGTTAATTTTCATTAATTTATAGACATATGGATACATTTGTCATGAAGACATCACATTCAAATTCTGTCTTTAAGAGTTTCAAATTTTGACTTGAAGTTGAATACTGGGTGTAATAAATTGATGGATGATTCTAAATGTGATAGATGATTTAAATGAATATGAAATGTATGTAACTCAACATGTTGAATTGATGAAGTGATGTGAATTATGTGATTATATGAATTGACATATTATATGATTGAGTATGCCATCGAGGATGGTCCATTCACTAAGTTCACAAAACTCACCCTAAACTTTCAACATTATTTTTCAGGCTTAAAGAAGATCTCTAGTTAGACAAATTGGAGTCAAGCCACTATATTCGAATAAGAGATAGAGGTCGGGATCAGTTCACGTCTGCATTTGTATTTCTTTATTTTTGTATCAAATTGTTTATTTTGCAATTATCATATCATATGCAATTGAATAATTATATTTGTAATAACTTTTCAAATTGGAAATGTTTGTAAATGAGATTGATCAATGAGTGTAGTAACACTTGTGAATGAAAATGTTTATGAATAAAGTAGACTCGATTTGTTTATTGATTTTTTGCATATGCATGTGTTGTTTTGAAAATTTTGTAATGAGTTTGATTGACTGACTATTCTAGCATGCCTCCCTTGTAGAGTATGTTCTCGAATACTGTTGGTAAGTTTGGGGATATTCCCTATAAGAGTGGGGTGCTACAGACGTACTTAGTCTAGTAGGAGTTAACACTTTGACCGTACTCTAAACTAAGTACGGTATAGATGGTAAAAGGACAAATTACATGGCAACATTACATATGAAAGGGTTCATAGTCAAACCACTAACTTTCAAGTCAATTGGGGGTTATGACATGTTGGTAGATACCAATCTTGACTTACTTGAATTAAGCTTTAATTCGAGTGGCCAACATAATTGGGAACCTAATGGATCATACACATAGGAGATCCAAATGATAAGTAAAATGGTCTTGAATGTTGATTCAAGATATGAGAGAGTGTTTCGAGATTGTATCATGATGTCATCGTGGTAGAAAATTTTGCATGGAATGGATTATAAACAAGTGTTGTTGGCTGCCAATCTGGCCATTAACTTCTCAAAACTCCCATTAATGCATGTTATTTATGGCCATTAACTTCCCAAAACTTCCATTAGAGCATGTTATTTATGGTCATTAACTTCCCATAACTTCCATTAATGCATGCTATTCATGACCGTTGACTTCCCATAACTTCCCATTAATGATAGAGGTTATAGAAGGACAAATGATGCAAAAAAAAGACATGATTTCTTGTACATCTTGTCTAAGAAATAAGTGAAAGAAAGGTTATTTCTTACACATATACTCCTTTTCTCTCTAACTTTTACAAGAGTTCTTGTCTTTGCTAGCATAAGGAAATAACTCTAGGCATCTCCTAGTGAGGTTTCATTCTTTTATCTTCTTGTGGACTTTCATTAGAGACAGTCTACATTGATTGTTGTGGTTTACGACAACCCAACATGAAGAAGATTAAAAAATGAAGGAGATCGTCAGAAGTGTATGTAAACATCTTACATTTCACATTTTTTGTTTTCTATATCTATATGCATAAGAAGATCTAGTTTTTGAGGTTCTGTTTTATTTTTTGCTGTGTATATTTGATATATATTATGTATGAGATGCTTGATCAGAGCCTTACAGTGGCATTAGAGATATCTTGTGCCTTGTTAGATGTAGAAAACATGACATGTGAAAATTGTTTTCATGATTGTGACTGCTTAGAGTCCTGTAATGTTTTGTTCGAAATTAATTATAGAGAAATGGTTTTTATGATTTTCTTTCACCAATTTGTTCATAAGATGTAAGTGAATGATTTAGTGTGATTGAAAATATTTTAATGTGATTAAAATATTTAATTTCGAATTTATTAAAACATGTATGAAATATGTCTTTCTGCTGGGCATATGATGTTTATTAGTTAAACTGATGAGGTTAAACATTATTTTCGTGGAATTTTATTCTTGAAAAACTATGTGAACATATTTGGGATGTTTTTATGCCTTTGTAATTTTTTTAGAATTATTAAAAATGTTTTCCAGAAATTATAGGATTTGTTAAGTGTAGTGGGCTTGTGAAGAGGAGGAGAGCCCAAAGCCTAGTTAGTTATAGGAGAGCTTTGGGAGAGCTCCAAAACTACATAGTTTTGGGGTAGGCCTTAAGTTAAGAGTTAAGGAATTAAGGAATTAGAGAGGAGTAGAGAAGTGTCGTAGAACCCAAAGGAGAAGAGAAGCTAAAAACGTGAACAAGAGGAAGGAGAGGATTTTCGGCCAAGGAGAAGAGGGAGAGCCGTAGGAGAGCCTTGGCAAAGAGGAAAGAAGGAGAAAAGAGAAGAAGTCTTCTTGAGAGAGGTAAGCTCTACCTTTGCTTAAGCTAGGTTTAAGTATGGAATAAAATGGAAGCTAGGGTTTGTG
>JAOSBK010023864.1:0-12201 GCA_027568895.1 Erythroxylum shatona | reverse complement strand
TATTGATTCGCCTTCGGATTCAATTTATCCAATTTGAATTCGCTTTGTTTCCTTCGTTTTTCGGTTGGGATCCGGTTCCCGGATCAGGTCCCAACAAAGTTTCTTCTTCTTCTTCTTCTTCACTTTCTTTTTTCTTTTCTCATCCCTTTTCTTTTTCTTCTTCTTATTCTTCTAAGTCAGAAGCATATTGTTTTTTTTATTATTTAGTCTTTTTCATTTGAAAAGGAATCAGGATAATCTAGAGATAACATAGCAACAATCTTCCTTTTCCATAGCTATAGATTTGATGTTGCCTTTGGACGTCGGTGAACTATAACTTAATCATTCTTTTTGTGAAATTTTCAAAAAAAAATTTCCTTTTCTTATCTTCTGAGGTCTCCTAACTAGGTATTTTTTAAGTTTGGAGCTTTGAGGAGATAGAAATAGGTTCAGTATTAGTGTCCAAAGAACCTACCATGGGAGACAAAGAGAAGGAATCAGAAGCAAAGGTTTGTTCATGATAAGGTGTTTTGCATGGCTAGAAGTTAAAGCCAAAAATTTCTTCTGTCCTTTTGATTTTGTTCTTGCAATTGTAGAAGAGCTTTGTGAAGTTTGAGAGAGAGAAACAAGAGGCAATAAGAATGCAAAGAGTTAAGGTGCAGAGAGAACAAGTGGTACAAATGAGAATGACAAAGATGAGAAGATGAGAGAAGTTTGCTTAGGGTATACTAAGTGATTCCTGAGCATTGATCTAGTGAGAGGATGAGTAGACGTACAAGATAGAAGAGTAAGTGTATCGATTACATATATCAATCCGAGAGAAACCTTCTAAAAAAAGAGGAGCCTTATAATCTCTAAGGAGCCTACTAAACTAAGAAAAAGTTTCTAAAGAAACAGAATATAAGGAGTCTACTAAATGAAATGCAAAGACAAGTAGTAGAGAATATTCATGCAAAAACAATATTAAAGAGTTTGCACATACCAAGCTCTTTTCTTAACACGCAAAATCTATCTTTAGAGAGTGGTTCAGTGAAAAAGTTAGCTACTTGATTCTCAGTATTAACATGCAAAAGATTAATGGTTCCTTCTAAAACATGATCTCTAAGAAAATGATGTCTGATTTCTATATGTTTAGTCCTTGAATGATGTACATGATTTTTAGAAAGATTTATAATGCTAGTATTATCACATAATATAGGAATATAAGAAAAGTTTATAGAAAAATCATGTAGTTGATGCTTCATCCATAAGTTTTGAGCACAACAGCTGGTAGCTACTATGTATTCCGTTTTAGTCGTTGAAAGCACTGTGCAATTTTGCTTCTTGCAGGACCAAGATACTGGACATTCTCCAAGAAATTGACAATCACCACTTGTGCTTTTTCGATGGATTTTATCACCTGCATAATCTGCATTACAATAGCTCACTATGTCAAATGAATCAGTTTTTGGATACCATAGTCCAAAATCTATAGTTCTGTGGCGATATCGAAAGATTATTTTGATTGCTTAAAAGTGACTTTCTTTTGGATTTGATAGAATGCATGCATAAAGACACACTGAGCATAATGTCTAGTCTTGAGCTTGTAAGATATAGTAGTGATCCAATCATTCCTCTATAATTTGTCTCATCTGTAGCTTTTCCTTTTTTGTCTTTGTCAAGTTAGTTCCAGTGTACATGGGAGTACCCATCAGTTTGGTATTCTTAAAATGATATTTCTTAATGAGTTTCTTTGTGTATTTGTCTTGACTAATGAAGATTTCTTTTTCTTCTTATTTGATTTGTAATCCAAGAAAGAATGATAATTCTCTCATCATGCTCATTTCAAACTCCCCCCATATTAATGCTAAGAATTCTTCATAGAAGGATGAATTAGTAGCACTAAATATTATGTCATCAACATATATTTATACTAAGAGTAAATCATTCTCCTTTCTTTTAATAAATAAGGTTTTATTGACCTTTCCTCTTCAAAGTTATTCTCAAGCAGAAAGTTACTTAATTTTTTATACTATGCTCGAGGAGCCTGCTTTAAACCATACAGAGATTTGGTTAACTTCATCATGTAATCCGAATGGTTTTCATCTTCAAAACTTGGGGGTTGTTTAACAAATACTTCTTTCTTAATGTAACCATTTAAGAATGCACTTTTAACATCCATTTGGAACAACTTGAAATTTCTATAGTATGCAAACATAAGTTAAATTATAATCGATTCCAATCTAGCATCAAGTGCATAAATTTTATCAAAATCAATACCTTATTGTTGGTTATAACCTTTAGCTACAAGTCTAGCTTTGTTTCTTACCACCTTACCATTTTTGTCAAGTTTGTTTCGAAATACCCATTGAGTCCTAATGATTGACTTGATTTGATGACGGGGTACTAGATTCCAGACTTTGTTTTTGTCAAATTGATTCAGTTCATCTTTCATGACTGAAACCCAATTTTCGTCAGTAAAGGCCTCTTTAATGGTCTTTGGTTCTCTTTATGAGATGAGAGCAACAAATTTGTTCTTTAATGATGATCTTGTTCTTAGACTTTTAGAGGGATCTCCCAAACTATATTGATATGTGTCAAGACCTCTACTTTCTCTCGATGTTTTCCGTTGCATAGGCTCCTACTAAGATGAAGGAGCCTACTCTATTCTAGCTTCAAGGGCCTTCTTGATTTTGTAATTCTGAAGGTATTATAAGTGTAGTTTGATTCTACGATGTATTTTTAGGTACTAATGGATACTCTTCATCATCTAAGTTAATTGTTGTTGTCGAAGGCAGTGTTTCATCAAATACCACATGTATCTATTCGTCTATTTTCTTTGTTCTTTTATTATATACTATGAATCTTTTACTAGCGATATTATAGCCCAAAAAGATGACTTCATCTAACCTCGCATCGAACTTTCCAAGATTGTCATTTCCACTAATTAGAATGAAGCACTTGCAGCCAAATGCTCGAAAGTAAGCCATATTTAGTTTTCTTTCTTTCCATAGCTCATAGGGTTTTTTTTTTCAAAATAGGTCTTATAAGACACCTTTTGAGTATATAATAAGCGGTTGACCCAGCTTCTGCCCAATAACTATGAGATAGGCCACTTTCGCATAACATTATTCTGGCCATATTTATGCGAGTCTTGTTCTTTCTCTCAATAACTCTATTTTACTAAGGAGTCTTTAGGCATGAAAAGTTGTGAGTTATACCATTTTCGCTGTAAAATTTTTCTGATTTTCTGTTATCAAATTCTTCTTCACGATCACTTCGAATCGATGTGATGTAAAGTACCCTTTTTCAGTCTGAACTTTCCTACAAAACTTCTCAAAAACTTCAAAATTATTATCTTTATTTTATAGAAAATAAACCCATATAAATATGGAAAAATCATCTACTATAACAAAATCGTAATGTTTGCCATCAGAACTTTGAGTCCTAGTAGGACCAAATAAATCCATGTGTATGAGTTCAAGTGGCTGGATAGTAGTCACAATATTTTTAGGAGGGAAGTTGCTTCTGATTTGTTTTCCTTTTAAACAAGCTTCACAAACCTAATTGCTCTCAAATTTCAAATTCAGCAGTCCTCTTACGAACTAATTTTTGGACAATTTTGATAAAATGTTCATGCCAGCATATTCAAGTCTTTTATGCCAGATAAGTGAATCATTTTCTATTGAGACAAAACACTTGTAACTTTGGGAAGATATATCTTCCAATTTAGTACATTATATGTTCTGATTTATAGGACTAACGAAAATAATATTATTATTTAGATTGTCAATTATTTCATAATATGTTGTATAGAAAGTAACTATGTAACCTTTATCACATAATTGACTTATGCTAAGTTATGTTTCAATCCATCATCAAAAAGAACATTATTAATAGAAGCATAGTTAGAATCACCTATTTTACCAATTTCAGTGACTTTTGTCTTGTTTTTATCTACAAAGACAACATTACCTCCATCTTTCCTTTCAATATAGTTGAAATGTGATATTTTTCTTGTCATATGTCTTGAATAACTACTATCAACTATCCATTGATTCTCCTTTGTTTCTATTTTGAAGCATATCTGGAGAGTGTATTATCTCATTTTAGGTACCCAAATCTTTCTGGGTCTTTTCATGTTAGTAGGTTGACCTTTCGGTCTCCAAACATACATTTGATATGGTTTTTTTTCATTTTCTGAAAGTAACAAGAGTCACTAATATGACCATGTCTACCATAATAATCACACAAAATAGATAAATGATAGTTGTTATGATTTTTGCCACTTACCAGGTTCCTATTGTTTTGACTTAGCTACTGCTAGATTTAATAAAGAAGTTTTTGTATAGCCTGATATTATTATTTTCACTATATCCTATTCCTGCCTTATCAAAAATACATTTACCACTCCTAGTAATACATTAAGATTGTTTCCTCCGTTAACAAAATTAGCAAGATCTTTTTCAAGAAAAATAATTTTTAGCACATTTTTCTTTTTCAAGTTTTAAAGCAGTAACTCTCTTCTAATTGTTTTATCTTAGCAGAGTCATTTTCAAGTTATGAGTTTTCTACCTGAATTATTTTTTGATCCAAGCATTCTTTTTTAGAAACTATTTATTTATTATCATTTTAAGAGAAGTGACTTTCGACGTCAAATATTTTCTTTTATATTATAATAATTTAATCTTTTTTTGTTAAAGATTCATCATTAATTTTTGACTTCTCATCCTTTTTGAAATATTGCACTGTTAATTTTTTGTACTGATCATATCAATCATGATATACATATCTCAATTCATCAATTTCAATATTAAAGTCAGAATAATATACCTGATCATCTCTTGATTCGGCCATAAAGTAAACGTTGTTGACTTCCTCAAGCTTTTCTTCTTCACAGTTACCAAAATCCTTATCTGACCAAGCTACAGTCATAACATGCTTTTTGGGTTTTCGATTTTCTATTTTGTCTTGTCCTTTTGAAGAAGAGGACATTCTGGTCTTGTGTGTCTAGGCTTTTTGCAATGATAACATATGATTTGATTACTTTGTGTATTGCTCTTGCTGCTGCAACCTTTTAATAGGAACGCGTTGTTTCTAGTTTTCTTGTTTCTTTTTCTTTTCTTCATGAGCATCTTTTTGTAGAAGCGAACATATTTTCTAACCATGAAGTTGAATTCATCATCTCCATCTATTTACAACTCAGTAACACTTTCATCATCATTTGATGGATTTGATTCATCAACTGTTTTTAGTGTCATTCCTCTTCTATATATGGATCCTTCATCTCACCTAAACTCGACTTCATGAATCATTAAGTTTCCTCTTAACTAGCAAAGTGACATTGTCTCAAGATATTTTACAGTTTTCAGAGCTGTCACTTTGGGTCTCTATTCCTTTGATAATGATCTTAGAATTTTTGTTACCTGCTCGTCATTTGGATATATCTTGCCCAAGTTTTTCAAGACAGTAATGACGTTATTGAAACGTCCAAAGAATTAAAGAATTTGTCTATTGTTTCTCCCTGTTTCATGCAAATAGTCTCATATCGATGCACTAAAAGACTTATTCTACGTTGCTTCACCTCATTCGTTCCTTCAAAAGTAACTTGAAACTTGTCCCACATTTCTTTTATTGTAGAACAGTAGGATATCTTTTAATACTCTTCTGGAGATAGTGCACAGATCAAATGATGTGTTTCTTTGGCATTTAGCTGTCCATTTGTTCTATCAACATCAGTCCACATTTCCATGATGTCAGTAGCAGGAGGTGTAGTTCCAGTTTTGATAGCATGCTATATTTTGATATCCACCGATTGAAGATAGATGGTCGTTCTCTCTTTCCAATAGGAGTAGTTATTTGCATTGAAGTAAGGAGGCTTTGAGACATATTATCCTTCAAGGCTTCTTAAATTGTTTGTTATGATCTATCACGTGTTGTAAAACACAGCAAATGTAAAACCTCTCTCTGATACCAGATGATAAAGCAAGCACAGACAAGAGGGGGGTAAATTATGTTTAAATTTTTTTTCACAAGTTCTTTTAATTCTTATAATAAACATATCCTATTTAACAAATAAAATCTTTTAAATGACAAGAGTTTGTTAGGTGATAGGTGCTTTTTATGGGATAGGACCTTGCTTAAACAAAAGGAGCCTAATGAATGATAAATCATGTTAAAACAATTTAAAAACAGAAGATGCTTGTTAAAACTGAAAGGAACCTCTTGCAAGTTGAAAATAGAAGGAGTCTTTTATAAAAGTGAAGGAGTCTCTTGCTAAAAAGAACACACTAACAATATAACGCGGAAATTTAAAAGAGAGAGAGAAGAAGGATGCAGTCGATTTATACTAGTTTGTCTTACATCATAAGTCTATGTCCAGTCCTCAAGTATCCAACTTGAGTATTTCACTGCAAGAATCCGAGTATTAAATTTGACGAGTCTCTCCAAGCTCACAAGTACATATTTTTTAAGGTTCTCCAACCTTGTACACTCGAATTGTATAACAAGATTCTAAAAGCTCACAGAAAAATAAAATGTAAAATTAAAAATAAGTTCTCAAATAACAATTTCTCTCTTGATAGAGTTATTTCACTTTCTAAAACACAATAAGAATAGTATAACTCTCAATAAGTTAGATGTTGCTCAAATGTTTTGAAAGTTTAAGTATGCTCATTACTTCATAAATGTTGTTGCTCTTCTTTAAATAGTCAATTTCTTCAACTATTCATTGCTTTATCTTAATTCTAAGTTGACTTTGGATTTTTAATATCATCTTTGCTAGAACAAAAATTATGAAGCTAATTGTTTGAAAAGGTAAGATCCAGGGTTCATGTAAGAAAGATAGTAATTTTCCTATGATTTTATTTCCTTTAAAAAATATCATTATCTATATAAGAGAATAAATCTATTTTGAATTTTGAAATATTATATAGTTATCATCAAAGTCATTAAATATAAACCTTGAACTAACATATGTCTTATTTGATTTTTTTAATCCCTATATTTCACATATTATTTATACAACCGATAACTTTACTATACATGCTCAAAGTGTAGACATTGTTCAAACACCTAACTTCTATGTCATATTCTTCTTTGTGTTCATAAACTATCCTTAAATCTCATCTCTTTTAGTAAATTATGTGAACTTAATATTAACTTTTTTTAATTTGTGGTTATACTGTGCATGATCTACAGACAATGAGATCCTTTAGACAAGGTGTAAGATTAAACGGCTATTCAAACTTACTTATCTTCGTCTTCTAACTAAACTTGTTATTAGTGCTACTACATCTTATATATGTCACTCTTGTCTTAATCATCTTTTCAATGTCAAACTTAGATCATTAATTTTTTAGTAGCTTTTAAAATTAAGTTAAGCATGAAAATTTTGATTTTATTTGATGCTAACTCTAAAAAGATCATGATTTATGTTTTATTAATAATGACTTTATCTCTTTAGATCCTTTTGATTTAACTCATTATGATATTTTAGGACCTGCTAAACATGCTATAATAGATATTTTGAGATATTATATAATATTTTTATGACTTTTGTAGAAGTACATCATAGGTTTAAATTATTTTCTATATATTCTCAAATTTTGACTATGACTGAGACTTAATCTCTTGTAAAATTATGCAATGATAATACTGTGAAACATAAAGATAAAATTTTCACCCATTTTCTTTCTTAGTAAGGAACTCTTTTTCAGTGATCTTGTCCATATACCTCTTAACATAATGGTATAGGTGAATGAAAACATAGATACATTCTCAATGTTATTCGAGCTCTTCCCCTCTCTTCCTCTTATCTAAAAACCTTTTAAAGAGAAGCTGTTTTTACTATTATTTATACTATCAATCGTATTCCTACCCCAGCCATAGAAAACATCTTTCCTTATGAATGTTTATACAGTCATTCTCTTAACTACCACTCTCAAAGTCCTTGGCAGTGTTTGTTTTATTCCTTTTTAACCACATGAATACATCAAATTAGAATCACAAGTGATTATATTGCTTATTAGGGCATGACATAACGTATAAAGGATATAAGCGAAGAGATCATTTGTCCTAAAAACATTGTGTATCATGGCATGTGACCTTATGAAAACATAATATGTTTTCAACTATCTAGAAATTCTGAGTCAATAAACTTTATCATCAATTCTTTTTGTAATTCCATCATACCCTTTTTACTTAACATTTCTCTTGCATGATAACTTTCTAACAATTCTATCAGTTTGACATAACCTATGTCTGATCCAACTGCTTCTCCGTGAGCTATGGATCCATTACCTACTTCAAATAATCCTTCTCTATTTAATCAATTGTTATAACTTTCTACTCCTCAGCTTATTCCTTGATATACTAATCGAGTAAGCTATGCTTGACTTTAAGATTTTTATGTTTACTTCACTAATATTTCTCTATATGAACCTCATATCTGTCACAAGGTAACCTTCGAGTCTCTATTGCAAAATAATTATAAGCACTTATAAGTATCAATATATAGGTTATGATTGATTTACCTCTAGACATATATGTTGTTAGTTGCAAATGAGACTATAAAATCAATACTCAATTTAATAGATCAATTGAGCGATACAAAAATTGATTGGTTATTAAAAGACTTACTCAAGAGTATAGTATTAACTATGGAAAAGCTATTTTCTTTGATAGCTCATTTAACCTTAGTTCTTAGTCTCATTATAATAATGGGATGTCAAGAATGTCTTCGTTTATGGTAATCTTATAGAAGAAGTGTATATGCAACCTCTACCTAGTTATAATCATGCCCTAATAAGATTTATCGCCCTTACAAAGCTCTATATGGACTAAAACAAGCTCTTTGAGCATGATTCACCAATTTTAGCTCCACTATTAGTCTCCTTATATTTCAATCTAGCTCATATGGTTATGTCTTGTTCATTCATAAAATAAATCACTTCTTCTCCTCTGTATTGACAACATGATGTTTATTGGAGATGACATTCAGGTTAGTTCCATCCTCAAATCCTTTCCATATCAATAATTTAAGAAAGAGGCTTTAGGTAATTAAATTTATTTTTTAGGTTTTGAGGTTTCATCTTATGAATATAACTATTATTTTTCACAAGAAAAATATGTCATTAATCCTATCTCCAGTGCTAGTATTATTGACACCAAGGTTGGTAACACAGTTATAATAGTGGCTTATGTTTAGGGATTTGTATATTCAAACCTATGTATAAATACCACACATTTTGTAATAATTTATACGTACAAAAATAAAAAGCATCTTTCTTGCTTAAGCTTGTAATTGAAAATTAAAAATTTACATTTTTTAGTGCATTCCCTTGTCTTTGCTATAATGTTTTGGAGTAATAAAAACTTTTGTTAGGAATTATCCTAGTTATTCATGTAACTGCCCAAGTATTTTTATGCATTAGAGGTCTTGAATTATAATTTAAGTAAAAAATCTTTAAATATTTTAAAATGTTAGATCCTAATGACTAATTATGTAAAATTCATTATTTATCTATAAAATGTTGTCATGTGAAATAATTTATTTAAAATATATAATTAAAACATTATTATATACACTCAAAATTTTGCCTAATATACATCCAATCATTATGATGTTTTAAAATCTTTTCATTATAAAAAGGGTCAGTTGTAGAAAGAATCTCAAATTTACTCAATTTTGTAACATTAGTCTGAACTTTATAAATTACGCTAAAATGTTTCAACTTTCAATGTTTGACAAAAATTACCCGATGTTAATTTTTCCGTTAATATGAATGATGTGGCAAGTCATGTTATATTAGTATTTTTGCTACGTGACTACCACATATTATATTTGTGTCATGCATAAATTTTATTATTTAATAAATTAAAAATATCAAAACCCTAAAATAGTTATACACTGCTTCATATCTTTTTGCTTCATAATTATTTTATAGTGTTTAATCTTCTTAATTTATTAAGTAATAAAATTCATATTTGGCACAAATATAATGTATAGTAGTCATGAAGCAAAACTATTAGTTTGACGTGGCTCATACATGACATAATAAAGCAGATAGTAGTCACATAGCAAAAATATTAATTTGATGTGGCTCACCACATCATCCACATTAACGAAGAGCATAACGTCGGGCTATTTTTATTAAAAATTGAAAATTGAAATATTTCAAACTACTTTTTAAAATTCATATTAATATTGTAAAATTTAATAAAATTTGAAATTATTTTAATAATTAACCCTTATGAAAATTAGGATTTGAATTTTTTTTCAGAATCATTCGGCTTGAAATCAATGATCCAAACTTAAATTAACCAGATTTTAAATCAAACTTGAATTTCAGAAGGGTGATTTAGTCTGGTTTGAACTAATTAGATTGGTTTAAGCAAAATAATGTTATTTTATATAATTATTAAAGAATCAATTAATCAAAATAATATTATTTTGATCTTCAAACGATCCAAGTTTAATTAAACCATGTCCGAACTAGAGAAAAATTAGACCGAAGCTTGACTCGTTACCATGATAGCCTTGAATCAGCCCATAAAATGGATCCATGAACTCAACCCAGCAAGGATGAGAACATTTAGCACAGAACACCTCTGACCACCAAGTAAAGCCCAATGCTCATTTGGTTGGTCTTGTGGCTACCAAATAAAAGCTATTATGAATTTATGATATTAAGTGTTTTCTTTTTTTTTTACAACAAAAGCTATTATAATGCAACTGTTTTTTTTAAGTGAAAAGTGGTATTATGATTATATTATTACAAGTTTTTTACTTAAGATATACTATAATCATTTGATAGTCATGCTTTAACATACATGACAAAATTTGAGGTGAATATAGTCAAGAGATAATAATATGTAATATTTCCACTATAAGTTAATATGGTGAAATATCATAGAATTGAACAAAGAATAATATAAGAAACACAATGGAAATATTATAATTCTTAATGAGAGAATATAAAACAAAAACTATAACAGTCCAATAAAAATTTCGCTTAAATGTGAAATTTTGAGAAGTTTAGCAGTACACAACTTTATACCAAATTAGTAGAAAAGGTGTTTCCAAATAATCCACAAAAAAGAAGAAAATAATAATAAAAGTTTAGTAGTGCACAACTTTATACCAAATTAGTAGAGAAGGTGTTTCCAAATAATCAACAAAAAAGAAGAAAATAATAATAATAATAATAATAATAATAATAAAAGAAGAAAAAGAAGTATTTAAATCACCATTTTGAATTATTTTGGGAGTCATACCTTACTATTATTTGGCATGCAATTTGAAAATTTTTAAAAAGCAAAACTATTTAAATAACATTATATTATGTAACACACAACGTTATTACATTAATGTTTTTTATTAACATTCTATAATTTTCGTTACTATTTTAGTATTATTGTTATTTTCGAATATGTTAAGAAGAGATATTCGGATGTTTTGATAAGAATATGTGAAAAGATCTGAAAAAAATCGTACTTAAAGACTGTAAGAAAAAAATGAGGCTTAAAAAAGATTGGAGGGAAATGATAAAGAATTAAATGACAATGTTGAAACTTATCGAAGATATAACTTGCAAAAAAAAAAAAAAACTTTGACGAATTTGGATTATGATAAAAGGGCATTCATAAAGAGTTTATTGTAGTTCCCATTAGTCTTTTAACTCTTTCCCCTTGTAGTTACCCTAAACTTGTAATCAGTGCTTACCTCTTAAAGATTTGGCCTAAATTGCCTCTTTTCTTTTAGCTTGAAATTATAGTAGTAATAGTAGCAATAACAGTAATAGTAACAATAACAACAACAACAACAACAATAATAATAATAATAATAATTTGTTTATATGTTTTTATTTGTATTTTGTAAATTTGTTTATTAATTTATTCAATTTTATTATATTTTTTCTTTTTCATGTAAATTATTTGAAAATAACTTTTTTATTAGTTAGAAATAAGACTGCATACTATTGGACCTTTCAGGCCTTACGTATTAGTGAGATTTTTACTTGATGTTATTATTGTTACTTCTTAAATAAAATTCATTAAACTTTTTAAATTTATTTATTTGCATAATTCAGTATAAAAAATTATTTTCATCTTAGATGGATTAAAGTTGTGTCCCTCTTTCAATAACAGTAATAGTAACAACAACAACAACAACAACAACAACAATAATAATAATAATAATAATTTGTTTATATGTTTTTATTTGTATTTTGTAAATTTGTT
>JAOSBK010023854.1:0-12201 GCA_027568895.1 Erythroxylum shatona | reverse complement strand
TCCAATTAGTCCTAATCACTCTCGACCTTTGCCAAATTACTATTTCACCCTTCCTGTCGGGGGTGGGATGTTACAATGACGTTTTTATAAAACGTCGTGAAAAATTAGAACTTTTGTGACGTTTTTTAAACGTTACAAAAAGTATTTACAATCCGCGACGTTTTATTAATAAAACGTCGCGGATTGTATTAATTTCTTGTAGTGAAAGTATGATTATCCAATGATTATGACAACTCTTAACTAGAGGGAAGACGAGTGATAAAATCTCTAGTGAGAAGTTCAACATGATTGAACAATGTAATTAGTAGTGGTAGCTATAACTTAACTTGGCCTAATTTGACTTAAATTTAACCAGGTTTAGTTCAAGTTGATTAAGTTACGACATGGATTCAAATTTTATTTTTTTTAAAAAAGTTGAGTTTTAAATTAAACTAGGGTTTGAACATCACAATCTAATACGACTTGTATTTTGCCTCTCCTCTTCCTAGTCCCCCACCCCCTAATTGACCAGTGAAGTAGAAACTAGAACTTTGTGCGTTTCTTAAAGAGAAACTTTGTCTTGGCGGCCTTCCTTATCAACATTACAATTAACAACTGAGACAAACTTAGATAAATTCAAACATCAAACCCAAATGAATCTAGGCAAACTCCTCTGCATTCCTTAACTCTGAAACTTAGACAAACCCAAGAAAACCTTTTTTGCCTTCTTCAACTCATAAATCCAAAAAATGTCATAAGCCTAGATAAACCGTCTGCCTTTCCTGACTAATAAACTCATATAAATCCAGACAGATCTTGTCAATAATCTTCTTGACTTTTAATCTTGACTGATTATTAATATTAGTTTATGTGTAATTCTTTGTCTTTTTCCATTATTTTGGTACAACACACAACTCTATCTTAAATCTAATTCATAAATAATTCATTTTAAAAGAACTATAAAATGAATCAAACAAGAAACAAAATATGGAAGGTTAGGATTATTGTAACAAAAAGTGACAAAAAATCTTGTTTAAACAATAGGAAAAGTAAAGTTAACTTAGATATTCAATCAAGCTTTGAGTAGCTCAAAATCTAATCGAACTCAAAATCAAACTACTGTTTTAAAATTTGATCAAGTTTGGGTCAATCTAAGATGAAAATTTACATGATCCAAATATGACTTGTCCTATTGATGTTACAAAATATGATAAACAATTACAAGTATTATATAGGTTATTGTTTTGATCAAACATCTAAATTGAGTAACTTAGAGCAGATTGTTTTACCATATTAACTCACAAACATTGAATTATAGGTTTATTTTAATATACAAATCTCTTTTAATTCTTTTTCTTGGAATTAAAATATTATATTTTCAAAAAGGTGAGAGTCTTACCAAATTAACACAAGGTTCTAGTTATAACTTTAAATCAAGCAAAAATTAATTACTTACAAAAGACTGTTATAATTAAAACCAATGCTAGTTGAGTTATTTGTTGAAGAAGTGTCTTACATATGTTATGCATATGATTTTTTTCTTCTACTTCCACCGGGTTTGCTACCCTATATTGAACCTTTTACTTAGAGTTCCAATTCACTTCTTCCTGTTATTGAGATCATATGTTATTGGTCATTATCTGATAGCTTTACATATAAGCTCGATCCTTCTTCTCCTCTGGTTTCCACTGCTTTCTTCATATCTTCATAAACTAGGTTATTTGTTTCTTGTTATACCTTTGATGCATGTTCTTTCTAGTTCACTTCATTAAGTTTGTTTCTTTTAGATTATTTCCAAACAATTTTACACACAGGCTCACTCCTTCCTAACTAGTTCCACTATGTATCTTGAATTCTCATGCACCAAGTAGTTTTTCTTTAATGATTCCTTCTTTGGTTATTTAGTAGTTATTATCTTGTTTTCTTTCATAAATTATTGCTCTTATGAATTGAGATGAGTTCCCTTTTAGTTGATGTTCCAAGTTGCTTTAAGTCTTGAACTGAAGCTTATGTAGCTTCTTATCTCTTATATTTCTCACCATTCATTAAATCAATGCTCCTAATTCTTCCCTTGTGTTACGAAACATTCTTTTGTTTTTTCTCCTTTCATATTTCGTAAATTATGATATCGATTGTCAATTTGACTATTGTATAATCATTGGATTTGTAAATCTTTAGCTTTATTACCTATTCGAAAGTTCTTTTCAGGTAGATAATGCTATATTGCAAATTGAGCAATTGTAGTAGAGTACCCCAAATTTCCTCTGTATAGTCACAAGTGAAGATGTGATCCCTTAATTCAACTTGTGTGTGACGAAATATACATAGATTAGTTCCAATCCAATTCAACCTATCAAGTGTGGGGAGCCTATTTTTGATGATTAACCATATGATGAATGAGTGCTTCGTACTTAAACCAAAGCAATTTGTGCCATCTAACTTCCAAATTTCTTGGTGAGGATAGACTTATATAGGAAGAAGTTGTGAACCTTTTGGACAAGTCTCTAGGCTAAATAATTATGTCTTCCTTGTCTTAATTATGCTGGTAATTGGGGAAGTTGGGAAGTGGACTGCTTATGGAAATAACCAATTATTGTTCTAGATCACTAAGTTGACTTTTGCATTGGTTAGTAGAGAATGTTGAATTTAATTGTAGGAAGAGTGAAGATAAAAGGTTCCTACATCTGTTCAATTGTTAAACAAAAAAAATCTTTTTTCCATCACTAATTATGTACTTCATCTTCATCTATATCGCTTCCCTTAGACTCAAAACCAGTTTTATGGCTGAAGAGGAGTTGGATAATAGTCTCATTGTCCAAGAGTTGGATTCTCTTATACATTCCTCATTCATCCACTAATCCCAATGGGTTTTTTTCATTATAATGCCCACAAATTATTTTGGCCATAAGTACTTTTTTATCACCCTTAATAGTTTTATTCCTAGCTCACCTTACTCATTAAGAAGGTAAAAAACCTTTCCATTTAACCATAGAACTTATTTTGTTAGAGCCTATTCCACTCTATAAATAATTCCTAAAAATCCTCTATATATCTTTGAAGATCTTTACTGACATCACTACATAAATACCATTGAGGATTGAGTTTATCAATTAAATCTTTCTAGTATAAGAGAGTTTCATGGACATCCAACTACAACTTCTATCCATAATGGTATCATATAGAGGTTTGCAATCTTGGTAAGTTAGTTTGGAAGATAAAATTGGTAACCATAGGTATTTAAGAGGAGCTCTAAACAATTATAGTCATGAGATTTGTGTCAAGTTCTATTTCATCTTATTTGAAATTCTGGAGGTAATGATCTAGCTATTTTCTCTGTTTATTACTAATACAGACATCCCTATAAATTCTTCTAGACATTCTAACAATAATTGAGTTGACTAAGAATCATCATCATATAAGAGCAACATGTCATTATCATATGAAAAATTGAAAAGTTTAGCTCTTCTACATTCGTAATGACATCTTAAATGTTTTCCTTGTGCTATGTTGTGGTCTATCATTCTTGTGAAAACCTTTATCACTAATGCAAACATATAACAAGATACATGATCTCTTTGCCTAACTCTTTTTGCTCCCTTAAACATCTTTGTTGTTTCTCCGTTTACCAATACATTAAAAGGAGTTGATATGCATTGATAGATCTAATTTATAAATTTAGAACGGAATCCAAAAACATATACAGTGTGACATAGAAATGTCCAGTTGAGTGAATCTAAGGCTTTTGTAATGTCAATCTTCATGGAACAACTCTTTGTGGATTTCGTATAATGATAATCCTTGAAGATATCTTAAGCTATCAACAAATTAACTACTATACTCCTATCTACAATAAAAAATAGTTTGAGAAACATTGATTAGAAATTTCATTAGTGGCTTCAGTTTTAAGGTAAATATTTTAGAGATGATTTTATAGGGAATGTTATAATAGGATATTAGTTTAAAATCTTAGAAGGAGGAAGGGTTCAAAAATTTGGGGATTAGTTAGAGGAAAGTCTTGATTAGTTTCTTTAGTAGAGAGCCAGAGTAGAAAAATTCTTTGACCAAAATAAAGATATGAGGTTCAAGCAAATTCTAGGAATTTTGAAAGATAAAACATTGAAGCCATTTGGCCTTGGGGATTTGTTAAGATTGAAGTTGAATAGAGCATTATTAATTTCAGAGTCGGTGATGGGATCAATAAGAGATTTTAATTTGTGTTTAATTTAAAGGGGAGAAATGAATTTTGATAGTTGGAGACATAAAGAGATCTAGATGAATCTAATTTTCTAGAGGTTTTGTTTATGTTCCTTCTACTTTAAATGAATATATAAAAATAATTTGAATTTGAATCTCTTTCCCTCAACCAATTTTTCCTAGATTTTTGTCTTAAGAGTGAGTTGTAAGCTTCTAAAGAGACTAGGTATGAAGAAAGTTTAGATTTTTCTTTATTTTTAATTCTTGATTAATGGGATCTTCATATAACTTGGTTTGCATTTCATACAATTCCCTTATAGATTGATCCATGTCCTTGATTAGATCCATCTTAAAATTTTGTTTTTGAAACCTCTTTAAACCTTCCTTAATGAATTTTAATCTGGTAATCAATTTGAATGATTAAATCCATCCACTAGTCTATTTAAGCCTTGAGTGATAATATTTTCATATCCTTCTAGCTCAATCAGAAAGTTAAGGAACCTATAATGGGTTCTTAACTTCCTATTATACTGTTCCATATTGATTTCTAAAGGGGAATGATATGGGAAACCAGGATTGTTAAACTGGGCAATAGAGTTTTGGAAATTTGTCATCCAATTTGAATTCATGAATCCTTTATCCATTTTCTTTCTTATGAAATAGAGGCCTTTTTGTTTGTTAGTCTAAATGAAGATGATACCTTTAAATGGGAGATCAACCAATCCTAAATTGCTTAAGCATTTCTGAAATCTACATCCATTTTCCTTGTATTGTTCCTTGGTCCTTTAGATTCAAATGGATAAAGTATATAGTTGAAATCTCCTAAATAAGTCATGGACTAGTGATGCCTTTAGCTAATTCCTTAATATCCCTCTGCAGATTATTTCTTTGAAAAGCATAATTTGCAGCAAAAACAAAAATAATTTACAACTTTTCCTAGAATAACACTAAATTAATCTCCATATGCAAATGTTGATCTAATTGTTTAGAACTTAACACTTGAATAAACTTTGTTTTGTATGCCAAAATTATTCTTCTTAGCCTACAAGAGGTATGATTGGAAAGCTTTCTCCATTCCTCTCCTAGGAACCACAACCCTTTGTTCAAAATTGGTTCCTCATTCTTAATTTCTAGAAAGCCAATTACGCAAGTTTTTTTTTCTCTTTAATGCAATCTCTCATTATTTGATGTTTTTTTAGGGTAGGTTAAGCCCTTGTAATCCAAGTTGCAATTATGATATATAAAGGCTTAATAAGCCCTTTCCTTCTTATTTCCATGTATATCTCCTTCTTAAATTTTATATAGGAATGCCTTCCTTATTTCTACTACCACAATATGTGATAAGGAATTTAAAGTTTAGTGGTGTGAGTGATCATTAAGATTGGTTCAATTTTAGTAAGGGAACTGATTTGCAGAGAAGGGTTTTCAAATTTGAAAATGTCTAGTTTTTGGCTTTTGGTGATGTTTGTTGTTGACTGATTATCTGGCTCAGTGTTTTATGGTAAACTATAAGTTACTGGTTGTGTATATGGGCTAAAAGGTGAATCCATAGATGAAAGGATGCCAGGCTTTAGTAGGGGTTTTGTTATTTTAGGAGGAATAGTTTTTGGTTTCTCAACTTTCACAAAGCTGGTTGGTCAAGTTTCTAAGGGTAAGTGACATAAATTTAATTTGTTTTGATTTCTACTTCGTCTTCCAATCTTTGAATATATATAGTATTAGGAAGTTTTTTATTTCTATCTACTTCTATACATACTTTTGCAAATCTTACCCTCTTCATTGCTACTACTACTTGTTCATCCAACCTTGAAGGCTTCCCAATTGCATTTATTAGGTAGCTAATGCCTATAGTTGTCTAATAATCTAATGGAATATTATGAAAACATGTCTATAGAGGTATTGTATTTTGAGCATTTATATCAAGATTGGTTATTGAACTCTATTTCTTTTTTAAAAATGGCTTCCTTATCTAATGTTATGGTCAGGCTTCCATAACCATAGCCATTTTAACAACATTTCTAAATATAAATAGGAAATAATCTTCTTCAGTTATGAAAACTTATTCCAATCCATATTTATTCCTAAGTGCTTTAACCCATTTTTAATAGAGGGGAATTAAGGTCTTTTATTAAGAAAAAACCCCACCAATGTTATCTATCATTTATCTATTCTAGGTTGCAAGATGTGAACAGGAGGAGAGACTATTGACGAATCTTTCACTTCAAGAATTAGTTTCAATTTCATATAAGAAATGGAGAGGAATGTGCATAGATTTAAGTTGAGGGCTTGTGGATAGAAGAAGGAGATCCGACATTCTTTAGGATTAAAGGAGGAAAATGTGTTTGTAAGGAAAGAGTAGGTAGAGTAGGAGAGGAGAAGTGTGTTGGTTTAGAGATCAAGATTAGAGATTCTTTAGGAATAAGAATAATTCCAAAACATTTAAAGAAAGAGATTTAGTTGGGGGAGGTAATCATAGTATACCATTACCACTATTAAGTGTAGGTAAGGATAATAAGCAGAAGTGATTAGTGGAAATTAGAGTGCAGGTCTCCCCTCTCTAGGATTCATATAGCTCATCCATCTAACTTATTTCAAAACTCCTAATGATTGACGACTAACTGCGAGTAACTCTGACCTTTTTTAACTAGCAAAACTCCTGTCATATTTTCAAAAGGTTGTCCTTTACCTTTTTTGGTATGGAGATAGTCTTTTCACTATCAATCTCTTAATACTTACTTTTTATTGATGTGGATATAAGAATTTGTCAAACAAGATAATGATAGTCAGCGATATTATTTCATATGGAAACAACATTAGTGCTGGTCACAAAAGTTAAAGAACACGTTTTACCATTTTTCAACAAACTAAATGGGTATATGTAATAAACTCCTAATTATAGGTATCGGAAAAATAGTAATTTCATACTAGATGCCTAAAATAAGTGATAAGCATATCATTTATTAGGATGTTTTATATTAATTTTGGAAAACTATTTTTTTCTTCTTATTATACTCAATTTTTAATTGAATATTTCTATTAATTTAATTAATTCCTTTAACATTAATGATTTTTCTAATTAAATTCTTTTCATATAGAAATGTAAATGTGACGTTTCACGCAAGTATGATAATAATATAACATGTATATATGGGATGCATCATCAATATATAGTAGCATATATGGTATTATGAACCTCATAGATGTTATATAAACATATCATATTGACAAGTCATCCTAATGGATGTCATGTTAGTATTTAATTCAATTAATCAATAGTATATATGGTAGCATGAGATCTATAATGTTACGTGTAATATTAATAAATTTATTTAAGGTTGTTATAGATTTCCCTATTTGGATGTTCTTCTCACCACCCTTCACCCTCAAAGTTCTTCAGATGCTTCACTCACTCCCTTAGCTATCTCTTGTTTTTTAGATATATCTAGTATTCTTCTTCCTTTTTGTTCCCTCACCTTCTCCTCTATCATATGCTCATATAGCTCAAAGACTTAAATAGTAATTTCTCCATCCTTTTCTTGATGCACTTCCTTTTATATTTTTATAAGATTAGTTAGGCGAGATCCTTCCCATTGTTCCTCTAAAAGCTCTTTACCATTGCTGGGCCTCCTCAAAGCCCCATCCAGCTTCCTTCTGAGCTTCTTTCAGTGGGCTTTAACTTAACTAATCCTTTTCTATTAACTAGCCCTTTATGAATCCATCGGTTCCTGATGCTAGCTACCCTACTCCTTAAGGTTATGATTTTCCTCCTTTGAATCACTTAAACAACTATAATCAATTTATGATATTGATGTGTCATCTAAATAGACCAATTAGAACTCATGAACCTATACATTCACTGGTATGCTCACCTAATTCTTCCAAGTAGACTAATCAAGAAATGGAAAAGCTAATCAAAAGATATATGGATAGCTAACATCAATAATCCTTATGGAACCAAAATTAAATGGGGTAAAGTTTGTTACTTTAAGCAAGAGGAGAGCTTGTTATATACTCTCTCAAAAATTTAGATCACATGTTAATAGCCATGAGGATCCGGAGGTTATTCAGTAATAAAGAAATTATATGGGTCAAGTGGATGTATGCATATTATTTGTCCAACTCTAACTTCTAAAATTTAAAGGAAAATAAGGAACACACATGGCCTTTCTTTGAAATACTCATAATAGAAGATAATTATACTTATAAATTAAGAGGAAGATTAGGAATGGTCAAGGCTTTTGATTTTGGATTGACGATTAACGTAATATCTCAATTCACTTCATCTGAATAATGATCTGAATGCTTTAGGGATGATATTTCCTCATAAAGCAAAAGTAGTTGAAACAATGTAATAACACTACTACTGTTGTAACTATAGAGGTATGACTCTAATTGTTGCAAATTTACCAAGCTACAATAAGAACCTTTCCATCTTTAATTGCTCTATTTGGCTTTTGGGAAAATCCGAAACTTTCACCAGTAAGTCTTTATTGGAAACCCTTAGATCTTGTAATCCTAAAGTCAGTTGGTTAAACTTGATTAAGTCCAAAACTATGGTGCTTAAAACTTTAGCTACTTGCTAACTAGTTGAAAAAACTTAGGCTATGGAAAAAAGATAAATATGGAGGGATCCCAAACCAACTTTATATCCTTTATTAGCTCTTTACAAAAACAATCCCTCGCCTATTCTTTCAATATTTTTATTCTTAAAATATTTGGTCAAGAATCTAACAAAACTAAACCTATTCTATAATGTGAATGAATGGTTGTCAATCATCGAAGGGGCTAAAAATTGTGTTAGGAAGTTACGTAAAGGCTCCATTATATTTAAAAATAACTTGTACCTTTTATATCTATACAATATGGAGAGAAACGAACAGCAAAATTCACAAAAGTTTAAAGATGGAAAAATACGTTCTAGTTGAAAAAGTTATACATGGGATAAGGGATCTTGTACGAGCATACAAGATCTATGTGGGAATAAGGGATCATGATATAAGGGTTTGGAACCTAAACTAGAGATCTCACACTTCTAGGACATATTAACGAAGGGTTGCAATCAGTAGTTCTATCTCTTTCCTATACGCTGCTTTAATTTAAAGGGCTATTAGCAAGGGATCCTCAACAATCCCTGAGGTGGTAAAACATAGATATTAATTTAATTATGGTGCAATGGTAGGAATAATAATGTATAGACTTGACATTCTGTAATTATCTCAAACTTTTTTAATCTACAATGATTACTGCGATAACCTAGCCAAATCCTAGTATATTACTCCTGAAGGCCTAACTTTATTTTTTTGGGATTACAATTATTTAATTTCTAAAAATATTTTTTACTCTAATGGAAATAACCTTTTTACTAGCTATGGGTAAGGTTGCATATTTCTGGACTTGTTCAGACCTCACATCTCAATAGGATTCCTACTAGGATGTTATTGTTATTGTTGTTTATATTTTTAGAATGTATGATTGATTAATATTTACTATTGATATTTGAAATCATCCAAACAATTAAAAATAGATAATTAGATCAATTTTAACAATTTTACAATTAAATTATATTATTAATAAATTTATAATTAGATATGGAAATAAAACTTGACCTAACCCGACTTGACTTGACCAAATTTGATCCAATGTTAACAGGCATAGCCTGATTTGACCAAACTTTGGTGTTGACTGTTTAGACTCAGCTTGCCGGAAGACCAAAAGTTATAGGAAAATGTTATCATTGATAGTGGCAGTTTGTGTAATGTTTTAGTGGGTATTTTAGTATGTATTTAGTTGTTAAATTGATGGAAGCAGTTGGAGGGAGCCATAATCATGGCCTAGTCTGCCACGATCATGACAAAGAACTAAATGAAGTTCCATGATTGTGGCATTATAGACCACGATTGTGGCCTGCACGGTAGATAGCATGGATAGCCTCCCAAACGCGACTTATCGAGGGACATATTGGACTTTTTGGGCCGGAGGAAACCCCATGGTTTATCTAAAATAGAAAAAAAACTATATAAAGAAAGAGAAAGAACCCTAAAGGGAGCTCCAACTTTTGCCACTTTGGTAAAACTCCAAGAAAAAAGAAGAAGAAGAAAGAGAAGAGGAAGACGAGGAGAGAGGAGTGGGCTTCTACTACTGTTACTTTCCCGAGCCATCTCGACCATGTCCAAATGACATTTCCTTTTCCTCTTTTATTATTTCCTTCCTTAATTATTTCAGATGGATATGATTAACTTGATGGATTTGGGATTCATGATGATGTTCTAACTTTTCTTTAAGGATTTAAACTTGATTCAATGTTAATCTAGTTGTTTTTGTGTTAATTCATTTAGTTGTTGTGATTATATGTTGTAATTTCATGCTTCAGTAATAAATCAAGGCAGTGAATCGAGTGTAAAATGATTGGTTTGGGTAACAAGAGTTAAACAATTCAATAGACTTTGCAAATAATCAAATGAATAATTATACAGATAGAGATCTCATGTGAGGCCCAGTTGTTTATTAGAAGGCTTAAGAACAGATTAGGTTGTAGGCTGATTGTTAATCGGGAGATGACATTTTTAGTAACTCAACTTAATTATGGGTTAGTGATTATAACTCAAGAGAGAGTAATACACCCTTTCATAGTTTAGAAACCACACCAAATTAACACAAAAGTGATTACGTTAGCATTGATGATAGGATAAATCCCTTCTCATAATTTGAAAACTCTTCTTATGTAATTTCCCCTAGCAAATTTGGTGGTGCTCAATATTCGATTTCTTTTTTGTTAATTTTACAAATTAACTTTCTATCAATCATCTTCATGAGTTTACTTTTATGTGCAATTTTTTATTTTTATTTTAATAATTCTATGGACTGACCAACGACGATTCGAATGCATATGTAGTGAACTTCCTCGAAACATGTGATATCTTTCGATATCATGGGATGTCAAAAGACGCTATTAGGATCAGGTTTTTCCCCTTTAGGCTAAGGGATATAACCAAAACTTGGTATCAATTTATTGACATAAAAATGGTTAAGGTACTCACTTTAATTCATATATGATTTTAGGTACAATTTGGAAGCAAATAAATTAAAGTGAGTCGAAAGTACTACATTTGGGTTATTTTCTGAAGATTAATTTTTACCTGTCTTCATGGAGCAAGAAGAAGAAAATTAAAAGATGAGAAAAATGGAACACAAGGAAGAAGAAAAAATTTAAAAGCAAGCAGCATTTGGAGGCTCAAAATGACAACAGAAGAAGGAACCTAGAGAACAAAACGTAGGAGCAAGAAGTAGTAAATAGCCATGAGAACAAAATGCATACAGCTTGGCAACAAAACGACGTGCTCATGGAGGGATAACCCAAGCCAAAAATGGCGCAGCGTGGAATAGCAACATAAAAGAGCAAAAGAAATGCAGCGCAAAAGGGGTGCGTGAGTGAACGGGGGCATGACCCAGCGCAGGCTGTGTTAAACGCAACTCTGGAGAGGAAGGCCGCATAAGGATTTAAGGAGTTGCAAAGTTAATTCGTCAAATCAGCTATAGTGAGGAGGGAGCAGTGCGGCTCTACAGTAGAAAAGCAACAGAGAAAAGCAGGGAAGAGCTGACGAGGAGAGTGAGCAGGCAGCAAAAGGATTTTGGTTAGGGATTAAGATGGGGCTGAAGCAATTTTCGGGAAAGATTCATGAAGAGCTAGACGTCCCAACGCCAGTTCGAAGGTGACATCGACGTCTATGACCTGGGTTAAGTAATTTTTTGTTATTTTGTTGTTTCTTTCTCTCATTAGAAATTGATTGTGTTATCCTATTTTAATTGATTTGGATATTGCGTATGGATAATCAAATTTTCATTATTGTTTGGTTATTTGTGTATGAACTTGTTGGGTGTTGTGAATTGATGATTTTAGTGCGTTCATTGAATCGTTAATTTCAAACCCATTCTTAGAATTTCGATATAATCCGTAATTATTATGTTGAAATTCATATGTAGTGACTAATGATTCGTAATCATTAGGGATAACATGACCTAGGTTAAATG
>JAOSBK010023717.1:0-12213 GCA_027568895.1 Erythroxylum shatona | reverse complement strand
TTAATTCAACTAAACCATATTTTAAAATCCTACCAACATTAACATAATAATTAACTCCAAATAAAATAATTAATCTAGCAAGAACTCAAAATTATTTAAATCATGCCTAACTCCTTCAAAAATATAGACCTTTTCTGATCAGGCAATTGAAGGAATTTGATAACACTTCCTTTTAGAAAAATGTTCCTCATTGTCTTAAGTTTCTAATAACATAAAAATTATTCGATTTGGTTCAGAAATCTAAAAGTTATATCCCAAATATTTTTGTATTATTCTTTTGTTGAAACAATATTCTATGCTCAACTTCCAACCAAAAATTAACATTCATAGAGACTAAATTAAAACTCAATTTCATCAAACAATTTGTAGGCCTATGTCTCTAGTTTACTCCAAATAAAAAATCATCTCATTTGGATAACTAGAGAAAAGTTATGGTTAAAACACTGAAGCATACTCAGTGAACATGTTTCAACTACATTTTTCCAACTTTTAACTTCCAACATTTCACATACAATAGTTCTAACTTCTAAGAAATATTTGGGGTCTAACAAATCCATTTATCATATGGATATTGTGGATTCATTTGTGCAAGTAATGTTTAAAGAAGAGAGTGTTGAAGATAAGTTGGAATGTAAGGCTAAATCGGAGGTAGCAAATTGATGAAACTTGTGAAGTTGTAGAATCATTGTCAGCAATTGAAATTCTTTACTTTCTATTTTGCAAGCTCTGAAGATAGAGTTAAAAGTGTTACCTGATTGCCTAAAGTATGTCTATTTAGGTCATGGAAATTCATTATCCATAATCATTTCAAAAAGGTTGACTAAAAAGCAAGAGGGAGGGTTAATGGCACTACTTAAGGAGTACAAAACTACAATTATATAGAAGTTTAGGAAGAACCGGCCACATAGAGCATAACGACGTTAAACAATTGCACTTTTTGGGAGGCAACCTAAAATATGATTGTTTTATTGTATTTTATTTTGTTTTAGTTATATATAACTTACATTTGTTTGCTTTTGAAAAATAAATTTATTGGCCTAAAGGAAAAAAGAGGTCTTAAAATTTCATACTACTAAATCTCAAAAAATGAGACTTTACCTTATGTAATTTAGTGTTGTGAAATTCCAGAATACCAAATCTCGTAAGGTGAGATCTTGCTTTATGTGATTTAGTGCTCTGAAAAAAATTTGTTTTTTTCTTTTCTCATTTAATTATTTACTTTCTCTATTTACTTAAATATTTTTCTTTAAAAAAAACTAAAAACCTTATATTCTTGTTTGTCTTTGAAGGAAATTAAAAGAAAAATTCCAACCACAAGTAGCTCTCCTCCCATACAGAGCCCGAAGCTCTACAAGCATATGGACAACGCCACTCTCCATCGATGCCATTGCTCAACCCTCACGCAAACCTCTCTACAGTCTCTACGCAGCACCAGCTCTCTCCATCGACGTAGCCCTCACTCAACCCCCTCCTCCCAACTAATGCAACCTTTATGCATCACACAACCATTGCACAGCAAAGTATGCAACCCTCTCCACTGCACAGCACGCCGCTGCTCAACACTCACGCAACCCTCACAACATACCAACAGCTCTCTTAACTCCATGCACACCTCTATCCTAGATTTAGTGTTATTATTGTTACTATTTTTAATTACTCCTTTTTATTTATTTTCATTTTATTAATTACTAGTTTTTGATCTTGCTTTTAGTTTAATTTTAATTATTATTACGTTGTTGTTAATATTTTTCCAAATAATTTTTTATCTTGTTTAGTGTGATGGGGGTGTTCTAAGGCTACTAACAAGACCGCAGCAAAAGGCAATTCATTGATGAATGTCAAATCTGCTGAAAGCTCTGAAGTCAGTAATAAAAGGAAGTGTGCGTGGATTGTAAAAAATACTTTTGTTCTACCACCTGCTGAGTCAGAATTATGAGGATGTCTCACTTTCAACACCAAAGAGCGAAAACAACAGTACGTTGTTATTAAAACTCGACATATTGTTGCGGATAAGTATGTACACTACCCTTCCTTAGAAGAATTGGAAATTAAGGAAAATTTTGACGATCTACTTATCGATATGATTTGGAAGTACTTTGCATTGATTAGTTGTCCTATTTTTACTGAATTAATTAGGGAGTTCTACACTACTTTTAAATTTGGCAAACCGAACAATTTTACTTTAAGTAGTCCTAATGTAATTCAATAAAAATTAATAGGAGTCAAATTTAAACAAAGTTTCACTAAGTTCAATATAGCCTTAGGGTTAATAGATGAAGATTATTCTAATTAAACTTTATATAAAGAATCTGTCATGGACTATGGTGAGTTCAACTCTTTTCAAGCATGGAAAACAATGTCTTTTGATCTTTTTCCTTATAATCCCAGTTAATCTAATGGTAGTGATCTCAGTAGGATGTAGTGGATTTATATACAACGTTTCTTAGCCTTTAGTTATTCCAACCGAAAGGCTACTGCATGTACATGTACATGTACTAAAGCTTAATTGTTCTTTCTTTGGTTTATAGTGAACACAGTGCGTGTCAATTTAGGTGCTTGGTTGGTGATACAATTTAACACTGTTTTATCTTTAAACAAACATTTATGTCTCCGTTCTCTTATCCTCAATTGGTTATTAATTTGAATTTGCTTGATCTGACTAATACAGATGTGCATATAGCCTGTGAGATGGAACCTTTAGATAGTATTTGTTTAAGCAAGATGGGTGTCATTGAAAAATAATGGAGAACATATCGGGATCACACTGAGAGAGATTCATCATCAATACAACGAGAGCATAGTACCATTCTCCCAACTTTATGTCTTCTAGCTTCGTAAATCTGACAGGATTATCATTCTCAATTAGATAGATTGGGATGCAAAATTTCAAAAATGGAGAAAAATTTGGATGTTCTACTTCAATTTATAGGGGTTGTACCTCCATGCCCTCTGAGACCATAGTCCATATCCTTTCAATGCTCACATCTCAGGGGAGTCCTCTATTCTTTATTTTCTTTGATTATCTTTATTGAGTTGTGAGTATCTTCTGCATACAATAGGGACAATGTATGATTTAGGTGTGGGGGAGCAAATGTTTATATTATGATGAACTTTGTGATTTTTTTTGGACTTGTGATATATTGATTCATATATTAATTATTCCTCATGATAGCTTCATAATTTTTTGATTGTTGTTCATGAATAATTCTTAAGTTAGGATGCATTTTTGGTTTAAGATCTAATGCTTAAGAGAGACAAGCATGATTAATGTTTTCATTAAAAATTTTCAAATATCTCATTGGTTTTGTTGAAAGAAAGTGTGCAAGACTTGATACATTTTTTGACACCTACATGAGCTTTGAGCCTAAGAGCATTCATCACACTTATGCTCATATATATCTTTTTGTTGTGTGTTATAAAACATAGCTTCTCTATGCTAGAACTTGCTTTTGAATATATGTTGAGACCATATTTTTTTATGAATTTATGTATAAAGATGATGAGGGCATTTAAGATAACCATTTTTGACCTAAACAAGCCTACCTTAGTTTTTATCCCTAGAAAAACAATTTGAGCCTTACCCTTTCTTTTCTTGTATAAAAACCTTGTTACAGGCCGAATTTACCCTTTTTGTTGTTGATATCCTTAACAATTTTGAACCCTTAAATTGAAGGAATTGTATTAGCTTATTTACATAGAATTTTGGCTAATCACATGAAAAGTAAATTATATGATTTAAGTTGGATTATTTTGATTTTTTTAGAATTGAGGAGAAGTAAAAAAACACTAAAACAAAATAAAGCAAAATCTCCTCTTTAATATTGTTGTTGAAAAGAAAAACAAAATAAAAAGAAAAAAGAAAAAAATAAAAAGTAATTGAAAGAGATGTTATTTGAATCAAGTGAATTTTAATTTAAGTTGAAACTTGTGTGGATAAGTTTGTATGATTCTCTTCAATTTATTTAGCCAAAAAGTTTCTTTTGTCATACCTTACCAAAGCCATGATATAACCCTTATTAAGTCCTTTTGATTTATACGTTAAGTTCATTTTGTTTAGTGGTGGAGATATGATTCTTTAGCAAGCTTATGGAAATAACTTGATATGTTTTGACTTGAGAGCTTCATGAACGCTAAACACTTTGAGTGTATACAGTGAAATCCTTGAGAGGGTGTCAAGTCTTGTTCATTTAATTTTGATGGAATTGATGAGATGCTATGTTTTAACAATGTATCCTATGAGTGCTTATTCTCTTGATTGTTATTTTATCTTAACCCTTAAATGTGCATTAGCTTTTAGATCTTTTTGGATGACATGAAATGAGATGAGAGATTGTTATGAAAATGATTAATGTACTAAACTAATGTATGCTTGAGGACAAACATGAGTCTGGTTTGGGGGAATTTGATAAGATCTCATCTCGACTAATTACTTAATATTATCTCCTTCGTTTTGAATTTATTTTTGTGCTTAAATGTTAAAATTAATGTTTGTTTTGTTTTAAGGGATAAAAAGTAGAGATTACATCAAATTGGGACTCTATTGATGATAATGACAAATTTTGGATAAATTGAAGAGATTGATGCAATGGATAAGGTTGATCACTTGAAGAGTTGGAATTTGACTAGAAGACTTTGCATTATCCTTATCATGTAGAAGTTTAATTTTTAATTTGTTTTAGATAGACGTCTTTACTAGTTAGAGTTAGATTAGGATTAAATTTGAAAACCCTATAAAACAGACGATCCTCATAATAAAGAGGCCCCATCTCTTTTTATGTTTTTAGCAATTCTCTATCTATCTTCTATTTTTGCTATTGGATCAAAAGTCATGTGTGGCTAAACTCATCATTCTGATTTAAGGGGATTTAACACTCTGATTGTAACATTGTGAGGTTTTGTGTTTCAAACTTTTATTCACGTTTTAATTAAGTATTTCTTGTTTTAAGTTCTCACATTTCATGAATAATTAATATTTAATTGATCTGACAATTTAATCTAACATTGATTATTCTATCGCTATCTGGGAATTCAATGATCCGTAATTGTTATGAAAGATTGGTACAAGCAACAAATAGGTTATTTATGAATTTATATATTTAATTTATGATAAATAAGAAAACTAAATTGAATAGTTGTAGTTGTCTCAATTATTTAATTTAGGGTTTAGTCTTTTTCACAGAGCTTATTGCTATAATTTATTTGATGTGGAATGGTATCACACCCAGTCAATAGATGGTAAGTATTGATTTGGATGCTGGGTTTGAACCAATTAATTTAGGAAAATTTGAGAATTATTACAGCTATCCTAATATGTTTCAAACTAACTGCTTAAATCGTGAAAATATTATCTTTAAACCAATGATCAATGTTACAATTAGATGAGATATTTCTCTTGAATCGGAGTTTGATAATCTTGACTTTATAATATTTAAATTCATTTGATTTAATTTATTTTCACATTAATTTCAATTAATTAGTTATTTAATCAAAAACCCCTCATTTAATTTTATTGCTTGAAATTAAGAACTTAGTGTTCAATTCTTTAAGGATTCGACCTTGTTCCAGGACTACTACAAAAGTTTGGAGATTCGATATTATTTTGGGGGCTTCGACAACCTGACAATTGGCCCCCATATATTGCTATGAATTATGGTGAATGATTTGGAGGGTTTTTGTATTGATCTAGGGAATTGTACCCTTTGGTGTTTTGCAAATTCACAAATTTCACACTGAAAATCAATTAATTGTTTATTCAAGAAAAGGGATGGTCATAAATGTTTCATATAATGAAAATTAGGATGACCCATCTTAAAATTCCATAATAAAAGTTCACTATCTTTAGAAAGTAATGTAGAACCACAACTAGTCTTAACATGATACTCAGTAATGTGAAACAATCTCCTCCTCAAAGTAGTAGAGTCCCTCACACTCCTTGGCACTGCCAACGGTCTTCCTCGATGATAGATCCTAAAAGGTGCAATAGAAAGGGAAAAATTAACTGAAAAATTCAATGTCCTAGTCAATTGGCTTATAGATAATAGGTTATAAGCTAATTTAAGGACATGAAAGACATTATCAAGAGTAATAGATTCAAATAACCGAATACTCCCTTTGCTAACTACCAAGGAGATAGAACCATCTACAATTAACCTTTAAATTCCCAGAACAAGGTGAGTATATAATAAATAAATGATAAGCACCGGTCATATGGGTCAGAGGCTCTTGAGTCAATAGTCCACGGAGTATTAATACAAGTATTTAAGGCTTTTAGACAACTTCCTCATTGGGCTAATAAACCAGAAGCAGATGACTGACCAGATGTTTGGAAAACAGAGAACAACTCATAGAGTTTCTCCAGCTATTCAGAACTAAAGCTACCATTCTTATTTTTCCTCCTGGATTCTTTTCAGCCTGAGAATTAACTTTAGCTTGATAGCCTCGATTTTTCTATCTGGGTTTCTAGTTTGCTGGTTTCCTATGAATTCCCAGCAATCTTCCTTTGAGTGACATAGTTTTCATAGTGTTCACACCAAGGATGCCTTTTTTGTTGTTTTGGGCACAAAGTCTATTGTTGGGTTGGGCTAGAGTTCAACATTCGAGTAGGTCTCCCAAATGGCTTCTTAAACATCGTGTGCTATCAACAAAAATAAGTAGGCCTTTCCCATTGAGGGTTGCATCGAGTTCACCAACTATGCAGTCACCATTGAATTTTCAGATCACCTGCATTGCAAAGCCATTGCATTGGTGTTGATGGTAAGATAACCCGTTTTTCCTTTTCCATCTATCATTAACTTCATTGTCCGGGCCCATTCTCGGTAGTCTCTCTCATTTACTTTCTCCATTGTGAGATTGAAGGAGGAAGACTCCAGATTTTGTGTGTCTAGGGTAGGAAACACCTCCCTCTTATTATCGAGAGCTTTGGAGGGAATGGAATTGCTAGTGGCGTCATTCATTAAAGATGGTGATCACACCCACTCTGATACTGTGTAGGAAAATAGAGCGAAAAAGAATGACGTAGTGAATTACGTTGTTTGGTTAATTCAACCTACTTCCACAAGAAGGAATGACTAATATGATATTTTATTCTTTTTTATATAAGATATAGAGTTTTACAATGTACAACTGGGGTTCTTATTTAGGAAAGAGACCCATATATGGAAAGATACAATTATGAGAGACTGCCTCCAATTTAAGAAGACTGAAATAGAAGGAAATCTCGTTATTTCCATAGTATTTAATGTGTTTTAGACACTAAAATGAATTTGGATCCTTGATTATTAATGTTTGCATTCTTTTTAACCTATTTCCTGAAGGGTTTACTCATTAAGCTTTACTTTAAAAGGAAAACCTATCAGGGTACATATGCTCACCACAAAAATAATGTCTAATGTTTTAAGAATAGTATGAATTAGTATAATGATGACCTATGTGTTTGAAACCAATTATGATCGAATCACGGACGTGGAGAAAAATAAAATTTTTATAGTTTCTGATCAAATTCCAATAATTGAATAACTTTAATAATTAACTCTAATCATAAAATAAGAAATCGTACCTAATTCAATTTTTCTGTTGAAATCCTTTGAAAAAAATTTCGATGTGTCAACCACCAGTTATTTATGTATCCAACATCTACGATATCCACAGAGCAGTTTCTTAACTCTTGAGAGGAATTAAGTAAAAGTGCTTATGCTTATTCCTATTTATTAAAAAAAATTAGGTTTCTAAAATTTCTATTAAAATTAAATACCTCAATTATAATTAAAGTCAAACTCTAATTATAATTAACTTAATTTTAATAAAATCATATTTCTTATATTTGATCCCTAAAGTTTCTCATATTTTATAATTAAGTCCAACTTAATTAAAATTGATTCTTTTATAAACTGCTCATTTATGTGTGACCCATTAGGTTTCTAATATATTGGCAATGATTATAAATTATAATTCTAATTCATAATTAGAATAAGATAAATTAAAACTCTTTTAAATTTATCTTTAATTATCTAATTAAACAATTTATAATCATAGATTAAGACTGATGTCTGGCATCATATCACAACCACCCAAATATTAGGAATGTCAAAATGGTTCATCTTAACCTGTTTATGCATGATTATGATATATAATTTAATCCTTTTGTTATCCAATATTCCTATTGGACAGATGATGAATATAGTGTCTACTGTTTTATATCCAATCATGTTCTTTTTGCTAATTAGCAATTGATTTATAATTGATATTTGAAAACAACTTTTTAAGTGTTAATTCACTCTAGTTAGATAATTCTATAAATCACTACTAATCAAGAAAAGTAGAACATTTTGTCTAATTACTTTAGCATGACGAATCCTTTATTGACTTACTCAACTATCTCCATATGGTTCATATAAAATACAAGTACTATCGACTAAATTATTACAAGAAAGTTTATAAATAGCATCAAAACATAACAATTTCCACATGAGATAACTTAGTATTCTCAAGTTTGAGGATCAATTATATAACTATCATTATAAGGAAATACACAAACACATAAGTAATGTTCTATTTGGGATCCTCATAGTTGGCCAGTTCAATGAACTTATTCTCTAATAAGCACCCACGCATTAGTTTAAGTATCTCCATACTTTAATTTATGAGATCAATTACTTTCTTGATAATAAAGAAACATAATGTGCACTAGTTTTACTATTTCATCAATGTCCTGTCGTGATGAAACTACAACTAGGAATATGTAGGAATAATACATAAATATAAATTGAATCTTATAATTATGATCTCGTCATAATTTTAATTATACATTAATTATTCTAAGAATTTTACCTTTAGTATTAAACATCAAGTGCAATTAACATAATATAAAAAGACAAATAATGCCTTTATTAATTAAACAATAATATCATACATCAAATTGCAACCAATCGATTGGCTATAAGGGCATAAAATAACACTATGATTTTTATCCATAAATGTATTCTTAGGTCTTTTTAGATATATGAATGATAGAGAGCTCTCGTTTTTTAATATAATGGATATTTCATTCTCTTTTTATGTAGTGGTGTGGCATAACATTTACATATGCTTTGTATGAACGTGTGTTATGGTATTATGCTTAAAGTGAGACCTACTTTGAGTTTGAGCTTGATTTTTTGCTCCTATAGTGGTATTGAGGCCTAAATGAGTGAGGTAGTTTTTTTCTACTATTTTTGTGAACTTGGACAAAGTTATGCCTATTTTTGCCTTTATAATTTTATAATATAGGCTTAAAATGAGAATCATATATGAATACATAGGACTTTCCTTTAGGATGAGACCTTAAAGATGAGCCATATACAAATTCAATGAAAATGTTTTCCCTTAATAATAGAAGCACTCTTATAAGTGTATCAAATCCTATACTCTTCATTGAAGCTCTCTTAAAATCCTAGTATGCTCTTAAACTTCCACTACCTTACTTTTGATAATGAGTTTTTGAGGGCATTATTTTCCTTCTTCAATGCTTCATTTTTAAGTACTAATGCATCCATATTATGAATGTCAATAGCAGCCACAATCATGGATGTATTAATAACATGCAATTCACTTTTTAAGTTCTTATTCTTGCTCATACATGTATCTAAATGTTTTTTAGTCTCATTAAATATGGAAGACAATTTCTCCATGTTCATGCTTATAATTTCAAGGTTTTCAACCATTCATATATTAATTTAACATCACTATTACTATCATAGGATTGAGAGTTAAAAGGTACCTCATCGCCATCATTATGAAAAGCATGTATGTTCATTATTAACTATATGAATATTGTTTCATATCAAAAGGGAAATGTTATTCACACCTTCGATGCTTTTATATATTTTTCATAGTCGTTTAGTGACCATCACTTGGTTTTGCTTAAAACTTGCTCGTTATAATCAAAACATGAGAGACATTTAATATATTACATATATATTTTATCTCTCTCTTCCTGTGTCTTTAGACAGATATTTTCTGAGAGAAAAATCCAATATGACATGGATAAAAACTCCCCTTAATATTCCCTATGTTAAACCTTTTAGTATTTTGTTTAAGTACGTTGATTGGGATAAGCCAATCAACTCTTTTATCTATCTCTATAGATCTTAATTCTTGGAATATAGGCTACTTTCCCATATCCTTCATAGGGAAGTATTTGTAAAACCAAATCTTTACTGAATGGAACACTAGTATGTTGTTTCCAATCAACAATATGTTATCCAAATATAGCACTAATGACTACACTCCCATTGACTTTTTTATAGACACATGATTCATCCACATTTTTTATAAAATTATATTTTTTAATTGCCTCATCAAAACAAATGTTCCAACTCTGTGATGCTTGCTTACTTGATTAGGAAATCTCTTGAACTTAAAACCATTAGGTTATGTCATACACATATCCTTAACTAAACTCCCATTTAAAAATAACTTTTTGATATCCATCCATACATTTCATGTTCATGATATCTAGTTATCACCAATAAGATCGTAAAGGACTTAAACTTGGCCACTAGCAAAAAGGTTTCATCAAAATCAACTCCTTGTATTTGTTTGTAAACTTTAGATATTAGCCTTCCTTTATACGTATACACATTACAATCCATATTAGTTAGGCTTTGCAAAAGTTACCTAATCTATACAAGTTAATAGGTTCGATCTAATGAGCTCGAGCCTGACCCAAAGCTCAAAATTTTTAAGTAATGGCGTTATTTTAATTTTTAAAAATTAAAATATATGTATTTAATATAGACAAAGCCCAATCAACCCTAATTGGGTTTTAGGCTAGGCCAGGGCTCAAACACAAATTTTTACGTTAAACTCAAGCATAAGTAGGCCTGAGTTCAACCTATGTTGCCAAGCCTAATGTTAATCTTTCTCTTAAAAACCCATTTGTATCCAATAGTATAATAACATCAAAAGCATCCACCAAAGTCCATTCCCGGTTAGTGTACATGTCATAATCATTTTAGATCTCATAACTTCATGCCATTTTAAAAAATCAATGTTAAACATTACTTCTTCAAAAGTAACAGGCTCATCATTTATGAGTGTTGCATTGTCTTTCTCCTTTTCAATATGTAGATCTAATCTAGTATAGGGATGAAGTATCCTACTAGTGTGTTAGATTATATGTCTCTTGCACCCTTGTTTGTATATCATATATATCAACTTGAGGTTCTTGTTCCATTTGGATGTGAAATTTTGGTTCTTGAACTTCTCTAAGTTCTACATCACTCCCACTATAAATTCTCTTTCTAAGAATATAACACGTCTTGAAACAAGCACCTTTTGCTTAATAGGATGGCAAAATTAATATCTGATATGCTCTTTCAAATACCCCACAAATTTGCATTTGTCTAACTTAGCTTGAATCTTATCAAATGTTTCGCGCTTTATATAAGCATCACATCTCTAAATCTTTAGGTGTAATAACTTTGTTCTACTACTAGTACATATTGTATATATTGTAATGTAAACCAATTTGGATGGAACTTTATTCAAAAGATAATTGACAGTTTCAAGGGCAAATCCCTAAAGGAGATAAGAAGGACTATATCACTCATTATGGAGCATACTATATCTAATAAAGTACAATTTCTTCTTTCAGACATTCCATTATGTTGTTGAGTTTTAGGAGGAGTCAATTGTGAGAGAATCTCATTTTTTTAAGTATCCAAGAAACCCATAGTCTAAGTACTCACCAAATTAATAAGATCTAAGTGCATTAATACTCTTACCAGTTTGTTTTTTAACCTCAAGTCTAAATTCTTTGAACTTTTTAAATGATTCAAAATTTTATGTAATTAAGTATACATAACCATATTTGGAATGATCATCTATGAATATAATGAAATATGAGTATCCATCTCTAGTACGAGTAGACATAGGGCCACATAAACTCTAGTTATTCACTGACATACTCTCCATTTCTAGTAAAGGGTAGCTTGCTCATCTTTTGTAACACCCCACTCCCGCATGACCCGAACTCGACATCGATGGTGATATCCGAGTCCGTGCTCCGCGAGGGTGGCGTACTACATCACTCAGTCAGTCAATTACTCAGTATTTTTTTTAACACATGCACACACACATTATAATTTATGCGTAAAACAATTTACATACACAATTTAATGGCCTCGTGGCCTTTTTCATATTTACAATTTATTAATACAAAAATGTCAGAAAAAT
>JAOSBK010023622.1:0-29158 GCA_027568895.1 Erythroxylum shatona | reverse complement strand
GAGCCGAATTACTTATCAAAATAGGTCGACGCAAGAATTCGAGTAAAGGCAAGAATAAAGATTATTTGTTTGATTTCGATTTTTGTGTGAATCGCCCTGTGACACGATCCATGAGTCTCGGGAACGTAACATTATGAATCTTATTAATGACTTTGAGGCTTCAAGTGGAAGAACCAGCAATATTCACCAAATTTGAAAATTTAAAGAAGATAAGATAAGTTTATAATCAGATAAGATAAAAGTTCTGTAATTTGATGCAGCGGATTAGACATAGAGCCGTGAGTATGACTGCTAATATCTTAGGATTTTCAGTTTCATCTTCGCAGCAAGCAAAGCAAAGGGAATTCCGGTTAACTTTGAACTTTGCTGCATTTTTCAAACCAAATTAGACCTCTCTCTTGTCTCTCTGGTTAAAATGCGAAAATTTGAAGGACCCACACTGGCTTTGGTCGATTTTAAGAAGTAGAGCCGCTGCCCTTCCTAACCACAAACAAAGGTAACTGCTTGAACCTGAAGTGAAGCGATTTCCATAGCCCCTAAAGGCCTAAAATTACTGATAAAAATAAAATAATCCCATTAATTGGTAAACGCTTCCAAAGATTTCCTTGTATTTTGTTTTTGTTTCTCTCAATTCTTCACCAAATCGGGACACACGCTTTCTCTCTCTGTGTCTTCTCTGATTTGCTTGTTTCAACACTAAGCATATATAAGAAGCTGGGAAAAAAAAGGGGTGGGATAAAGATTGAGAGAGAGTTAATGATCACCACGTCCCACTAAAAGTCTAATCCTTCAACCACAACTCCATTTATCAACTCTCTCTCTCTCTCTCTCTCTATCCCTGTCTCTGAGAAAACTTCACATATCATCAATCGCAACAACATCAACCACTTTTACCTCAATCAATCTGATTTTGTTGTCTTGTTTATTAGTGGGAAAGACCCATTAACAAAGCGAGAATCTTTCTTTGAAAATTTCAATCTTTATATTTTAAAGCAGAAAACAGCCCTTTTCATTGCCAGCCATGACTGAGGTCCTCCACTCTCCTTCTCATTTCCCTTCTTCCCCAACCACCACTCATTCTTCTTCACCATCGTCCTTATCATGCGCACATTCACCGGTAGGTGGTGAGGGTGAAGACGGAGGGAACGAGCTTCTGGTGACGTCCGAGTGTGACCCACAAGAGGAGTTAGAGAAAGAAAGAGAAAGGAACCAAAGACATCAACTTTCTTTGTTGGCTTTGATTTTTGCACTTCTTAGGAAATCTTTGTTGGCTTGCAAGAGCGATAGGAGGGACCTTTGTGCTATGGAAATCGGTTGGCCAACTAATGTGCGTCATGTTGCGCATGTTACCTTTGATAGGTTCAATGGATTCTTAGGCTTGCCTGTGGAGTTAGAGCCTGAAGTGCCTAGGCGAGCTCCTAGTGCTAGGTACATTTTTCATTTTTTTATAACAATGTGCAATGTGGGTTGTGTCCTTTTTCTGCACTTATTTTCTGTTTGGGTTTTATTTGGTAGGTTTCGCATCTTTCTGGTTTTTGTTCCTTTTTTGAGATGTTTGTTATTGTTTCTGGCATTTTCAAGTTACTTTGTGTTTGATTGGTGGTTATTGCGTGCTGATGTTTTCTTGGTTTGTGCCAATTACAATTCTTGAAAGATTATCCGATTGATTGGTTTTCTTGTTTCTCTATTTGTTGAATACATGGTCCAATTGCTGGATTCATTATCGTGGTTCTATGGGCTTTCCAGTTTAGGATATAGTGGGTTTTCGTTGTTGATGTTTGCTTCCATTTGATTAGCATTTTCGGAGACTGTTGGATGGACTTTGGTGGCTGAGTATGAGACATTTTCTTTTGTTATTGATGCACCATATAACTGGATTGGTTTATATTTGTTCACTGGGTATTTCATATCTGGATTGGAACTTTACCACGGAAGTTGACTCCTTTTCACCAGTTTCTATGCCTTGTGCATATTATCTCATTAATGACTGCTTGATTGGTGGAGTCTCTGCAAGTTTCGTTTTGGTTGCAGCACCGTATCCTACGGTTGGCCTTATAGGAAGTTAAAAGCAGCTGTTTCTGTGAGCTGTTATGTTATCATTTGTCTATTTTGGTTCAATAAGTTTTATGATCCTTTGATACACACGTGCAAATCTTGTGTTCAAGTCCATCTTGATGTTGGTTTTCTATTCATCCTAGGACCTTTATCACTATTTTGTTAATTTCTGTTTGCAATTGTATTCATGTCCATCTGAATGTACCGTTCTTGAACACATTATATACGTGCATATATACTTGTGTTGAAGTCCATCCGAATGTACTGTTCTAGAACTAATTCTAGCTAAAGGGATTTTCATATTGTGGATCAATATGACTGGTCTGAACATTTTGTTTAAGTTATTCTAGAGGTTCAGCCTGCTTGTAGAGTTCCTCATTAAATTGTCTCTTCAAACTCTCTCCTCTTACTTTAGTTTGTAAACATTATTCTGTTTTTCATTACTCGAAGATTGACCAACTATTGCTGTTTGTTCACCATCCAGAAGTTAAGGATGGCCTGTCTTCTTCTTCCAGATGCCTAGCCTCTTGATTCTGGAGTAAAAGTTGATCTTCCCTAGAAGCTGAAGTTTATGCTTATTGCCCTGTTTTTATTGATCAGTGTTTTAATATATGTGACTGTTCCTTCTTGCTTAAATTGCTCAACTATTTAATTTGCATGATTAATATGTTGCTGTTTGGCTTTTGATATGTAATTGTTTCGATTGTGCAGTGCAACTGTTTTTGGGGTTTCTACAGAATCTATGCAGTTATCATATGACTCCAGGGGGAACAGTGTGCCAACTATACTCTTGCTTATGCAGAGACGGCTGTATGCTCAAGGTGGCTTGCAGGTACATCAACATGCTATTTTCTCTATTAATATAAAATTGGAAACTGGAATAATAGAAAAGCTTTTCTCTTATATAGGTAAGTTGTTTAAAGTCCAACAGCCAGATTCAATCTATATTGATGCTTTTATAATTGAATTGTCAATAATTGCTTCCAGGCAGAAGGAATTTTTAGAATAAATGCTGAAAACAGTCAGGAGGAGTATGTTAGAGACCAATTGAATAGAGGAGTTGTGCCAGAAGGCATTGAAGTACATTGTTTAGCAGGACTCATCAAGGTATGGAGTTTCTGTTCCATGCATAATGCACTCTCTGTTTGTCAACCTCTTTGATAGTAGTAGTATCTGGCCCGAAGCAGCTCTCGACGAAGAAGACATGGAAGACCCATATGAAGCCGCCAGTTGCTTTTTCTACTTATTTTTGTTTTGAATTAAGGTTCAGAAGTTGTTCTAGCTGATTTCTCTTCCTTGGTACTGGTAGTTTATTTTCCCCTATTTTCCATATGTTGGCTATAAGGTAAAAAGTTGCAATATTTAAATGTATCTAAGTAACTGGGATTTGGTACATGTTGGCAGCTTGCAGTTCTTTGGAACTGTTTCCTTCATAGCTTTGGCAATTTGCTTCCATTATAACCATTATCACACATCACATCTAGCGCTTCTTTGGCCATCACTTGATTCTAGTTAGTTGTTTGCTATTGCTATCATTAACAATCATTAACAATATCATCTGTAAGACCTTTTCATACAATCACCGCTGCCTCTTGGTGCACTATAACCGAATACCAGTTCACTGACACAGTGACATCATCTCAACTGTCACAACGGTTCCTGCCACCTCTCACCCCTTCACCTCCATCAGACTACCTTGTCTTCCATCTACGATGTTGTCTCACCAACACTGCTATTTTTGCTTTCTATCATCATCACCAATATATGATGAGTATCTCCCATCTTACTAGGGGTGTATGATGCCTACCGCCAAGATATCTTCAGTTCTACTGGATTGCATGAAAAGGCGATACTGTTCTTCTTTGACTTTGTTGTCTATATTTCTTGTTCTTATTTAGAATACGAATCATTTTCTTGTATTTCATAGACTTGCTTCACTGGTTTGGGTAACTATAAAAGTGAGACCTAAAACTGTAACTTGCAGACAAATTTGCAGAACTATAGACTTTGTAAATGGTTGACTTGTATTAATATCTTCAAGTTAGTAACATTTCCCATTATTATGCTCCGCTTTTGTTATTCTTTCTTTAGGCTTGGTTTAGAGAACTTCCGACTGGAGTTCTGGATTCTTTATCTCCGGAAGAGGTAATACAATGCCAAACAGAAGAAGACTGTGCTGAGCTTGTGAGGCATCTACCCTCAACAGAAGCTTCTCTCTTGGATTGGGCTATCAACTTAATGGCTGATGTTGTTGAGCAAGAACATTTAAACAAGATGAATGCACGCAACATAGCCACGGTTTTTGCACCAAATATGACTCAGGTCAGTGTCTATTGTCACTTGGACTCTAGAGACTGAATCTTTTTTTGGTTGGCAAGATGCCAGGTTTATGTTATAGTCTCCATATTTAAATTTTTTATAGTAATTTTTCTATGGTTAGTACATCAGATTTTTAATAGTGTATGGTGCATTGGATGAGTCTTTCCTTTGGATCCTACTTTATTGTTGGGTAGATTCTACTTTATTCATCTGAATAAGCAATGAGTTTATCTATCAGGGAATTCATTAACTTTAAATTGAGGTGACCTGTGACCATATCTATATCCTTGGTAGTAAAATGTTAAAAGGGAACACAATTTGCGGACAGCATCACTGGTCAGTTGTTGACAGTCTCTACCTGTTCTTAATTTTGTTGCAGATGGCAGATCCTCTGACTGCACTAATGTATGCAGTTCAAGTGATGAACTTCCTCAAGACACTTATCTTAAGAACATTACAAGAAAGGAAGGATTCTATGGTGGAATCAAATTCAGCTTCACGTGATGAACCATGTGATGATAATGGTCATGAGAGCCCTTCTGGGTGCTGTGTGAAATATAATGAAAACGACAATGAACTGATGGAGCTAGCCTTCGTGGCTGAAGAACCTGTCGTAGAAAGTTCCTGCAATTGTAGTCATAACAATCTTGTAGGCAATGGGGGAAATTGCACTCACACAAATTCTGCCGGGAAGCTTGTCTCTCGTGGAGATGAGTCTTGTGAGACTGGTTCTAAAGCTGATGCCTTCAGCAATGAAAAATGTGCTGGAGTTAATGGTGTTGAGAGCATTTTTCGAGCAACTACTGGAAATGGCAAGGCCGGTCATTCAATTAACTCAAGTCATGAAAAGGGTCCTTGCAAAAGAAATGTGCCGCAACCTGTATCTATTGAGAAAGCTCGAGAAATCAGCAACTTGAGCCGCATAAATTCCAGGATGGAGCGTATTGAAGCTTGGTGATGAAAGAAGTCTACAGTTGTTTTGGTTTAAACTCATTGCATGAAATGGTTAACCGTGTATGCTTGATTTGTAAGTTCTAATGAGTGTTTGTAACTTGGTCATGTATGTTGTGTTCTAAGTGGTTTTGTAATCTCACGGAGGTACTTCCATGGTGTGAAACTAACACATTCTACTCTGAGAATTCCTTTCATTAACATGGCAACAGCGATGTATTCAATGTCTTAATTTCTTATTTTAACTTTCTGTAATCTCCAACTACCATCTCAATCCTTAAAAATGCCAAAACACATGACACGTGTTCAATAATTTTAGGGTTTTTGTTTCCTCCAAATCCAATAACAATGGATCAGACCCTGTGGTGGTACATGCCTTATCTGCTGCACTTGGATTAGGATGTACAGATTTTGATAGGGAATCTCCAAAAGATTTTGAAATGATGAGGTAAATATCATCACACGGCTACTTCCGTATGTATGAAGTGTAAGCGTTGATGTATTCTAATGGGCCATCTGGTGTATGCATCATTTTTCTGAAAATGAAAGGATGGCGGTAGTCACTCATTTTCAGTGTATAATTGAAGATGTATGTGAGTATTAAGGCATCAAAAGCTCTTGGTTGTGGTTCACTCACCCTTTTATCTCGTCTCAACTCCCAAGTTTGGTGAAATTAGGCGTCCAAATGATAAGATAGGGATGTATGCAAATTATGAATTCTTCTTTCCATTCACAGATTTGTATCTTCTGCGAAATTTTGCATTGCAGTGTCAAATTGAGATATACCCTTGTCACTAAATTACTTTCTAAAGCTAAATAGAGTAATTGATTATAGCTTGATCTGTGATTTTAGTTATTGATCACAGGAGGGTGATGCTCTTCTTCTAGTAAGAGATTGGTAATAAAGTATTGAAAAAGGAAAACAAAACCATAGAAAATGAAAGCTGTAAAGGTAAACGTCATTCTCAGATTACATCATAGCTAAGGCAACAGTCACATCAGCACAAAATAATACCATTAGAGCATACTTCGATTGGAAACTGCCAAGAACTTGAGCTTCTTTATCGTACAGATTGGCATACCAAAATGGAGGGAGGGACGGTAAACTTTTGATCTCAGGATTTTATAGAATATGCCAATTTCTGTTTTGTGGTTGCCAGAGAAACCTTGCTTAGTGCTTGCGAGTTGCAGAGTATATTCCTTTTCTGCATGGAATGAAGACACACCTCTTTGTCTTTTCGAGTACTAATGTCCATTTCCCGCGTGGGTAGCTGAATTGGTCGTTAGGAAGTTTGCTGATTGTCAAAAGCGTCAGGTTCGAGCCCCGACTACAGTAGCGTGGGAGTTTTATTCAATATGGTAGCTCCTTGTGTATATTGAATATTGGACTGCCTTTTTGTTGCCTTTCTCAGTTGAGTGAGATTAAACCATGATTTTCCCTCCACTCTATCGGATTGAAACTTTCATCTAATATGGTAGCTCTTTATGCACACCAGACACTGGTTTAAAGCCATTTAAACATGATATATCGGTTTTGGATTACTTCTCTTATTAACAAAAAAGAAAACATGAGATGTGTCAAATATGTGATATTAACATTCACATTTGAAGTTGTAGTGATTTCAATTAGTGCAATATAAAATTCCTACAATAACTAAAAATTTTGCTGACACGAAGAATTTAAGAAGGTTAAGTGATACGTAACTTTACTCCTAATTAATAAAAAAATTATTTATAATTTCAAATTTCTTAACTACTTAACAGAGCCAGAAATTTTAGATAAAAGGGTCAAAATATTTATTTTTTTAAATTTTAGGGAGCTCAGTGCACCACTAACTTCTAAATAACTCCATCCTTATATATACATATATACATATATATATATATATATATATATATATATTAAAATTAAAAATATTTAATTTTTTAAAATTTTAGGGAACTGAATGACCATATGTCTCCATCTCACACTACAAAAGTGAATTAATCAATACAATCAATGGATAAAAAATTACAAGAAGAAGAAATTACAGCGTACAAATTTTGTATGATAATATACAATTACAATAATAATATTTAAAATTTTACATATCACAAAAATGAAGCATAACAATGTTAATATTTGTAAACTGGAGCTGGATCGAGTATCTTAGAGGTCACGTGTATTTATGACAACCAGATGGACGCAAATAAGCTCCAAAAACTGAAGAGACGCCACAAAAACCTTAACCAAAGATACAAGCCCAACCCCTCTCCTAATTAATAGCATCTTCTTCTCCGTATTTGATCTTTTCAACCCTCTCGCCAATCTCGTGCCTCCTCTTTTTATCTGGTCTAAAGACAAAAGGAACTACCCAGCCAATCCATGGCTGCTTTTGGGAGCCTCCAACGCATCTTCGAGAAACCATTGCCTGAAAATCCCACCCTCATCGACTCTCTCTCGTCCTGGAACCAACTCAAGACTGTTAAACCTCCGGACCAGCCTTCCTTCACTGAAATATTCGGTGAGCTTCATTTCAGAGAGAACTCACACTCATCCTCTTCATCTTTTACAGACATATATCCTCAACCAGATGTCTCTCATCTAGACAATAATTGCCGTATAGATAGCTCATATGACAGCAAAAAGAGTCCTTTACTCACCCCGAAGAATCAGTACAATGGCTGTCACAAGAGCGGCGATAGCTTGCAACTGTGCACCGAGGGACTCGGTTTTGAAAGCTCCGATGATGTTGAGGACATGAAGAATGACATGAATGAAGATTGGAGACAGCGAGATGGGAAAGTGAGCATAAGAAAACTCTCAACGCCAGAAAATATAATTGTCAAGTCCAGGAGGTCAAGGTCGATCAGAGAAGCATTTCCTCCGCCGATTTCGTGCATAGGAAAGAGCGGGAAGCCTCGTGTTTGCTTCCAGTCCTACAGGAAAGATGGTCGTTTTGTGCTAAAAGAAGTAAGAGTTCCTACCCAAGAATTTTTGCATGCATGTAGAGAAGATGGACGGTTGAAGCTACAATTCGTCCAGCCAAATGATTCAATTGAAGAAGAAGAAGGAGAATATGAGAAGGATAGTGAAGAAGAAGAAAGCACTTGCACTGAAGGTGAAGAGGTGGAAGACAGTAGTGGACAGTAATTACCCATTGTTGCAAGTCGAAGAAGTAAAAGGTCATGTTCAAAGGCAGGAAGATATTTGGTTAGCTTGCTCGAAGAAGTGACAATAACCTGAAAAAGACTGGCTTTTCGTTGATGTACTCGAGTTCCCGTGTTTTTTCTCTGATTTCCCTGGGTCGTCACTGTCAGTTTATCAGCTTAGATGGAGCGCATTAAGTTGCACTAACTATGTTAATCTTTAGTGTAACCAATGGCAATTAGTCAAACAAACAAATTAAAATCCGTAATTGTAGGTAGATACATACAGCTGACATTATTATTATTATCATTATCAGTAATTACTTAATCTTGCAGTTTTATCAGATACGGATCAAAGCATACGAAGACACCTCAAAAGGGCTAAGGCGATTACTTTTTTGCCAAGAACTCCTTTTTTTCTTGCAGCAATCCAAATAGGAAGATTTTCTTAATGATCCAGACCAACGCGTTGCAAGGTCTGACCAAATCTCAAACCACAATCTGCATCTTCAACTACAGCTACAGGACATGTGACACCACATCCTATCCTGCACACTCCAGGCTCCAGCTAAGAAAAAGAAAAAATAGCAAAAACATGTGATTCTAACACCTGTACTACTTTTTGTTCACATGTCATGATTTCAGTGACCAAACAGTCGACTACCGTTGTCCTGAAGCCACCTGTACCAAACCAGGCACTGGCCTTAAGAGGGGAATGGGACAGAATGTTCAAGATATCTCTCTCTTTCTTTGGGGTGAAGTAAAATACATTGGGGATTCGTACCCTACAAAGTATAAACGGTCCACTCCAATTTAGTACCCGAAATACAAGCTCTGGTCCGTTTGAACCATTCTTTGCAAAATTTTGAAGTATTATTTTATAAATTTCAATATACTTCTCCAGAATATTAATAATAATCTTTGAAATATGTAGATAGAATATTTGAATTTAATCTCAATTCTGCTAAACTTTTTGACTTTTATTTAATTTTTAAATTGTTACACCTTTTTAAAAAGAATAACTTTATCATAAATATATATTTTTAGTAAATTCGGTACTTTTTTATAAATACATATTAATTAATTTCAATTATATTTGTAGTTCAAGTACGTCAGAAATCTCATTAATAGAAGCTTATAGTAATTATTCCACATGCTAAATGTTAAATAAAAAGAATTAATAAATAATATATAAATATAATATATATTTTAAGAAATGAATTTAACTTTAAAATTTATTTTATATATCAATTTATATTTATTCTAAAATTTTGTAAAAGCTTTTTTAAAGTTTCCAAACTTCATTAATTGTATGCTTATTATTTCTGTTCATACACATACTAAAATGAATTAATATCTTGATTAATCTTAATGCATTTAGATCTTTTCATTTTATATTTCATATTTCATATTTATTCGATCCTAGTATAAACAATATTGAATATGTATATAATTATGTTCTAAAATATAGAAAGAATTTAATCTTTTTATTCTTCCTAATGTAATAATATTTTTTAAAAAATATAATTAAATCTTATTATAAAAATACGCATTCATGGTGCATTATGATGAGAGTAACTATTAAATTAATGTTATAAAAACTACTTTCTCCAGGATTTGTCATTTGTCAAACTTATAAATTTTTATAGAAAAAATAAATACATGTTATGTAGATATAAAACATAAAATGTAGATGTTCAGACGCATTAAGATGAAACTTTATAAGAACATAATATATTTATTATTGAATCTATGATTATTTATTTTAAAAATTAGTTCCTCCATGATTTACCAAACTCTGGAGACTCTAGCTCTCAAGAGCCACTAAAGGGAAAATAAGATGCACGAGACTTATGGTGAAGCAGCCACCTAAAGATCCTTCCAATGTTTAGCGTGATGTTATCACGTTGTATAATGGGAAAGCGAGCCACCGAATAAGTTAAAGAGCAGAATTTAGTTTATAACGCCAATCTGGGCAAACCTTGCATGGTTTTGTATGAAGGTCCACAACTATGACATAACCTGACACAGAAAGCCTTCCAATGAGAGAGTCGTGGACCACAGCAAATGCAACATGCTACTTTTCCGATTGCGAGACAGAAAATGAAACGTGCTGCTAACAATACAACAGGATAGGTCCGATAGGAGGATAAGGGGTGATGTTATGTGAACCAGAAAACAGATTTGAGGCTAATGTTCAGTGCCCCAAGACTGTCTAGAAGTATCTGAAACTTTTATCTTCTATATGCTACAATTTTCCCCATAAATTCAGGATATACAATCATGATAGGGGAAATGTCCATGGAGAAGATTATTTATTACCTTTAGAAAGATATGGTCTACAATGGAACAAGTCGCATAAATCACGGAGAGGGATTACTGCCATCTAGTGTCAAAAGCACTTTGTATAGATCTGGACGTCGATCACGAAATACCCCCCAGCTATGTCTCTTAAATTTGATTTTATCCAGATCAAACTTGGCAATAAGAACAGATTCCTTTTTGTCATCAGCAATTGCAACTATTTCCCCAGCTGGCCCTGCTCATCCAATGACGTAGTGTAACAAAATATCTAATACAACTCTTAAGACAATGAAACAAAAAAATTAGTACCTGCTATAAACGAGTTCCCATAAAAGGTGATCTCACTGTTTCCATGCTCTGTCTGGATAATTTCCTTCCCAATGCGGTTTGAAGCTACAAGGGGTACCTGTATTATTAACATTCAAATCAATGTCCTTTCTAAGGTCATATTCAAAGATCACAAGTGAAACACTGAACAAGATATGCTTCGGTAATGCAATGTGTAATTAACTGCAATACTAGATATTCCATGATGATGATGATTCCTCTTTCATGACACTAGCTTATCTCCAAATAAATGGAATTGTTTCGTGGATTGAATGTGAAAAGTACAAAATTTTATTTTAAAAGTTACACCAAGTCATTAGCATTTTTCTTAAAATATATACAAAGTTACTTTGATTAAGTTTGCAGATATAGAGTAGAGTATTAGTGTTGCAACCAAGTAAAACAATAAATAACAACCATTTCTTTGATCATACTACCCAGTCAATTACATTATTTGACAGCTAGAAAGGACTGTACAAACTTGACAGAATAGGAATAGGATATTGACCACATTACCACATTAGCCCCCGCATGACCCTGCATCACCCGCTTCCAGTGCTCACATGAATCAAGTCCATCATCTTGAGGTTCAGAGCCAATTGCTGTAGGGTAAAATAGTATCTCTGCACCTTGCAGCACCATAGCTCGGGCTGCCTCTGGAAACCACTGATCCCAGCATATAGCTGAAGGTCATTAAACAAGAAAAGTGAAAGAAAAAAGAAATTAGCAGCTCCAACCTTTTCAATCCTCAACTCCCTAATAGGAAAATGTACACAAAAGCAGCTTCGCTTCTCTTTTTGTCTACAGGCAGATGCAGACAATAGTTATGCGATGCACACAACATAATTGTTTTTTTCCCCTCTTAATGCATTTAATCCAATACAAAATCTTGTTTAAACAGACTTATAAGCACGGAGAAAAGATCATTAAAAACTCTGCTAATTAAAAGATCCAAGTCCAAAAGAAAAGGCCACAAGACAATAGAACAAAGCCAAGATCCTTACCAACTCCAATTTTCGCAAATTTAGTTTGGAAAACCTGTCAACAATAGAATCAACAAGTACAATATTGTATTAAAGACCATAGAGTCTAAAAGACGCTAAAATTAATCAGAGATTGTAGAACACCAACCTTGAAGCCTGTGTCCCCTGGATTGAAGTAGAACTTTTCCTGGTACCCTATGGTCCACGCAATTGTCATGTAACAGTTGCATCTAAGGCATATAGATTAAAACCATGGAACATGCAGCTGTTGAAATACCTGGTCCATCTGGAATGTGTGACTTTCTATAAAGGCCAAGGTCAGTCCCGTCAGCATCAATTATGGCTATAGAATTGTAATGGGCGTTATTTGCTTCTTCAAAGAAGCTGACAGGTATAACTACACCCAGCTCTTTTGCTAGCTTTCGCATCCTGCAGATAGACATAAAAGAGGGTTGATTCAAAGGAAATGGACTAACAAGTGGAAATAATCCTTTTATCCTTTATCAAGAAATTGCTAACAGCAGTTTATGCAAGTTGCAAAAAACCCAGAAGCTAAACATGAAGAAAGTTTTACCTCAGAATTGTAGGATGGTCCTTGTAAGGCTTAGCTCGCTGAAAGTAATCTTCTCGTTGTGCTTGGCAGAAGTAATAGCTCTCAAATAGTTCCTGCCATGAGGCTCAAAATGTTGAAAGCACAAATAATATAAAATCTCATACATGGAACTACATTAGTCACAAAAATTTTAAAATATTATCAACAATGAGATACCACACTTATATATTGCAAAAAGAGCACATGAAATTCTTCTCCTCCTTCCCCACCCAGCTTGTTGTTTTCCTATTCCCATAGGAAAAATTCTAGAAAGTAGTCTCTTGGACTAGTAATAACTTCACCAACTCAACATGTGAACTATCTCTATCTAGTCAAAAGATTATAAATTACAAAATATCTTTCAATCATTTCGTAGACGCCAAGGCCTAAACACCAATCCCACAGTGCTGCTCATCTGGTTGGATAAGTTATTAACCATTGCCAAAGTTACACATAGCCCCACTGACTGGCTCCTGATGAATAAGCTCTTTCTCTGTGGCAGATTCCTTAATTGGCGCAGATTCCTTAATTGGCTATAGCAGTTTTCATCTTGTACTTGTGAAAACATAAGTCAATCTCTATTCTAATTTCTTTCAAGCGCTGTTGCACCTCAAATAATAGGATTTCCTGCCTCCCAGTAAAAATATGCTGCCACAGACCAACCTTGCACTTCCAAGAGAACTGTCAGTTCATGCTTCGATAATTGTTAAAGCTTCATAGGTAGCAGATTGGGGTAAAAACAATTTCTTTCCCTTTAGGTGATTTGCTAACCCAATAAAGGGGCAATATTTCCAACTTATAGAAAACTTTCACTAATATAACTTCTTAAAATGTTGATTTTTTTTTTACTTTAAAAAGATATAACGAAAACTAGAAAATTTCAATCCAAAAGTGAGAAAGCTCTGTATTCCTAGTTTTCCTGCAGCTAGATCCTCCGAAACCATAAGAATCCTTAGTTAGAATGTGACGAAGGAGCTCCTCACTTCCCAAACAGATCCTCCTACATCTATATATAACCCCTAGTTTATCAAGAATACCCAGGAAAAACATAAAAAAAACATAGAAAGTCAAGTTATAGAGAATAAGACCAAGTGAGCTGTGAGCAGCTTCAACATACGCTCTAATGGCATTCCATCCTATTCTTTTCACTGTAACATATAAGTTACATTTTTGCTTGAACTATTGTTACCGCTCACTATGTCTTCGTTTTTTTTCCCCCTGCAACACGCAATAGTTATTCCTAAATTACTGCTATCAGACTGTGGTTCCAAAACTATGGGGAAACTAAGCCATTTAGGCATTTTCTTTCAACAAAATCAGATTATGTTAAAAAGTCAGGATACAGATTTCATGAGGAGGAAATCAATGTCAACTCTGAGAACTGGAACATAATAAAGAAAATAAAGTTACAATACTTGATTTCTTTTCATGGAGACAGGCAAATATCTTAATAGTTTGGCTATCTCCCAGAAAATGACTTATCAAAGTGTGAATCATGGTCTGTTTGGCATAAAAGATAAGCTATTTGATGACAACAGGTCGTTCAAAGTTGAGAAAAACAATACAATAGAACTATAGAAGGTATATTCAGTACTAATGGATAGAATAATTGTTATGCTCAGGCACAAACGTACCTGTATGAGAATGATGTTCGCGCCCTTCCCATGAGCATCTCTAACCAGTCTGCATACAAGGTAGATCCTCAGTGGACAAATAACAAGAGATAGCCTCTAAAAAAGACAAGCCAACTTTTAGAAATAAAACACCAACGAGCACACCCAGAAAGAGCAGATTAAAAAGAGTAAAAATCAGTGGAAGAACATATGAAAAGCAAAGAAAACGGAGGGAGGAAGCAAAACCTTTCGGCGGTGGCGAGGTTAGTGGTAACGTCGTCGGTGCAAGCAAATTGCAAGGCGGAGACAACCACTTGCCTAGATTTTCCGTCGATGTCCATCGCGAATCTCGCTGATTTGGTGGAACGCGACTCCACCTTTTAGCCTTTTGCTTTGGCTTTTGGATTGGGCGGTGTAGTTGCTCACTGCAAGGAATACTGTGAGCTGTTGGGCCCCGTTCTTTTCTAAATGCTTCAACGCTAAACTGTTCAAATTTACTTCCCACCCTGTTTTGACTGTTTGTCGTCAGTCACCAACCAGCACTTGTATTATTATCATCATGTTTTAGCTACTGTATCCAAGTCACCAAAATTTAAACGCAAATAAATAATTTCACATTTCCAAGACAGTCAAGCAATGAAAACATCAAGCTGGGATATGTTTTCCTGATCGATTACATCCAAGAACAAAGGATCAACGGTTACATGACTGTCCACGTGGATATTAAATTTCCGGTCCCACCACAACACCTTTGCTGCACCACTTATGTCCACCTTGGCATCCAGCACCATCTCCCTACTGGTCACGTCATTGAAAAACTTCGCGGCGTGGTGAGCCAGCTCCATCCCGTCCAGCCGCGCCGGGAGCCGAAGCAACTGGCAGGATTTCGCCGGCTGTGACCCAGCTTCCACCTCAGCCGAGCCCAGGAGAGAGCCATCGTAGAAGATTGACATCGTGGTCGGGGAGTAGTGCACGGCTGTGATGTTAGGGTTGGTGACATGTACTGTCAGGACAAGCTCGGCATCGATTACGGGGAAGTTGAACTTGAAGGAAGTGAGACTGATGGAGATCAAGTGAAAGGTAGGGTCCTTGGGTTTGACGTTCCAGAGAGCCGTCGCCGCCGTAGCGGATGCCGCTCCGATCAAGGCGGAGGTCCAGCTCCATTTTACCTTTCTAACCATGGGATGTCTCTTGGGTATCTTTTCTCTGATGACAACGGCGTCGCTGAAGAGAAGAGATTGCGGATTGAAACTAGAAAGTAAGAAATCCACACATTTATTGCTTAAAATGACGTAAATGTCCAATATTGTGGTATCGAGGACAGTGTAGTCATCTCAACCGTCTTTCAAGTTTCGAGCCATCTTACGACGGAACCGGACCGGAGCAGCCGGATCAGCCATCTTACGACAGATGGTTTAAAATTTTAATGGATCTTTTTCAATTAATTAGAAAACTCCATTTTTGGTTTAAAATATTAGTATTTTATTATCCCAATATGTTAGTCTAAATCTCATGGTAATTATTTTTACTAGTATTCCTTTAGTTTCATAGCTTTTCGTGGTCAAAATTCACAATCCATACAACTAACTAGCATGCATCTTCGATTAATAATTAGAAAAGAAAATTACGTTAATTATTATATTAATTAGATGCAATTAAAATATAATAAAGGTAAACTTAAATTAATTTAAATATAATATATCACAATATAAATAGAATATATTAAATTTAAGTACATCAATACTAATAGAACACTTTAGTTTTGGGTTTATACTTTAAACCTTACAGTTAGAGTTACGTATGAGGCGGAGGAGGGCCTTGTTTTTAATACGTGGATAAATAGAGAAGGGGATACAGTGATACACTGAAGCAGGGGAATTGATCCAGGCAGAAGATTACGAAGCTGTGAGACGAGTTGGTGATGACGACAGCGATGATCTTTTTTGGAGGTGGCTAGTCTAGCGACAATGAAATCTTGAGATGGAGAACCTCATAGTACTAGGAAGCTTTCCCGTCCTCTCTTCGCAGTAAACGAGCATAGCACTAGGAAGCTTGTAGAAAGAAACTCCGATATTCCAACGGTAGATTAAAGCTTACGTTTCTGAAGAATGGCGTCGGCCTCCGGCTCCGCCACTCACGTCCCAGCTCCACTTGTTCCTCTGCTCTGCCATTACAAGAACTAACAGCTAAGCTCTCTAACTCTACTTCTCTTCTAGAATCCACAATCTCTCATCACCTTCAACTCATTTGAACTTTTGCTTTTTGTTTCTTCGTATTTTAGTGAAATTGGTAAGTTACTGGCTCTGGCTGGCTCGTGCCTCTTCCCTTTCCGTGGATTTAAGATTCAAAAGGAAAGAACCGCTACAGTAACTTTGAACAGCTACAGTAACTTTGCCTTCTTTCCGAAAAGATTTTCGGACTACCTCCAGCTATGGAGACTCCACATGCTAACACTTCAACTGATTCCGCTGGCCACGCTGTCAATAACTGAAGGTGATATCAATATCATACCAGGCAAATTTGGAATGGGGGTAGAGCTTTCACAGACTTTTAAAGGCAAACTCGACAACATTGGGGCTAATGCAATTATCATCAAACTCCTTGGCCGAAAACTGGGATTCCACCTGATCAAAGCACGCCTGCTCTCTCTGGGGAAACCAACAGGGCTATCAAAATTGTGGACATAGAGAATGATTATTACCTAATCAATTGCAAGGAGGAGGATGATTATATCAAGATACTTACCCAAGGCCCGTGAATCATCGCCGGTAACGCGTTATCTGTGCAACCTTGGTATCCCAACTTCCGACCCTCCTCCGATAAAATCCCTCACGTGGTGGCTTGAGTGCGGTTCCCTGAGCTGCCAATCACTAGGTACCACCCATCCATTTTTACCACTCTTGGTAACCTGGTGAGACGAATGGTTAAAATTGATCAACAAACCCAACTCACCCAGTGGGGCAAGTTTGCCCAAGTTGCGGTGGATATCGACTTAAGCTCCCCGCTCAGATCAATTGTGGAGTTAGACGGTGAGTCTATTCGGGTAGCCTATGAAGGATTGCCCCCCATCTGCTTTGCGTGTGGCCTGGTCGGATATGGGGAGATGTCTTGTCCCATGCACTCGACTACGCCACCCGCTACTGAGCCAGCCCCAGTGAACCTCAGGCGCCTTCCACCGGCGATGACCGTAACCCACAGATGGCTGTCGACATCCGACGAGAGGAGTATGGGCCCTGGATGCAAGTTCAAAGGCGTCCCCCCTGACAACCGCACCCTGCAACAGTCAAACGATCTGAAAGGACCTTTGGACCATCACCAGTAGGAGCGTCGGGCTCGAGGTTCTTCACTCTGACAGAAAAGGAGCCGTTAGAGAGGAGAGTGGACATCTCCACCTGTGACACGCCGTCTGCGTCAACTCAACCCCCAATTTCCTTTCAATCCCTAACGCCAGCGCTGATGGAGAATCGCCCGAAACGACAGTCGACTAAGGGCCAAGGTAGCGTGGGTAAGGCTGGCGCGAAAACGACGCCGCCCCAGCAACATCAGACCCATGCGTTGGGCCAAACTGGACAGGCCCAGTCTATGGGCCAGTCTCCTCCCACGAACCCAGCTGTGCCCAAACCCCTTAGGCCTCATTCCTAGCCCAACTTACAGGGAGCCCAATCTCCTGCTATGGACCACGTGGTCCTTTACATTCCTTCCCACGCCAACGTGGTCATTCCCGACCAGTCCATTACCCTTCCTTTAAATACTGGTTCGGATAGCAGGGCCATGGATGAGGATCTTAATACGGATTCCCAACCCAATGCCTCGGCCACATCCGACCAAACATATATGATTTCCCCTACACGACCGCCAGATCTAGGCCTAGCTGCGACAACCACCATATTTACAAGTTTAGGGCCTGACACGCAAATGGAGGAGAGTTCTACGAAGCCCATAACGGACCATAGGCGGGTGCAAACGGACACCCCGGTTAGCTTACATGCAGATTAATTCTCCTACCCGTTTTCATGAAGATCTTCATTTGGAATTGTCAAGGGGCTGGAGGTCAAACCTTCAAGCCTATCATTAAAAATTATATCCGAATCCACAAACCGCGCCTGGTAGTTTTGGTATAGCCACGCATTAGTGGGGATCATGCCACAAAAGTTATTAGGAGCTTAGGTTTTCACCAGTCTTTCTGGGTTGAAGCAGCGAGATATTCAGGTGGTATTTGACTTCTTTGGAAAGAGGATATTGAAGTCTGCATTCTTATCGCCTACCGGCAATTTGTCCATACCAGTATTGAGTGGGACCGTCGGTCTTTTGACTTCACGGCTATCTATGCTAGCCCTACTTCCTCGCTTCAACGGTACTTATGGCAATTTATATAGCAAATTGCCAGGATCACCGTTAAACCCTGGCTATTGAGGGGGACTTTTAACGCCAAGTTGGAATGCACGGACAAACGTGGTGATTCTCGTCTTCACCCGATAGTCAACTCTCATTTTAGAGATTGTGTGGAAAGCTGTCTTCTCCAAGATCTAGGCTTCACAGGACCTAGATTCACATGGCGATGGGGCCGCATCCTCACCAGATTAGACTGGGCTTTCTGTGCTAATAATTCGTATTCGACTTTCAATAGCACTACAGTTACTCACCTTCCCTTTCTTAAATCTGATCATCGACCTCTGCTAGTATCTCTCAACAACAGCGCGCCCCCTCCACTGATTCATAGGTCCTTTCACTTTCAAAATGCTTGGTTGACGCATGCTGACTTTTGGCAGTTTGTCGCAGAGCATTGGACTACTACCCATTCGGATATCAGCACTACTCACCAACACTTCGCGGACAAGGTTCAACAGTGGAATTTCCACACATTTCACAATATCTTTTCCCAAAAAAGACGCCTCCTGGTGCGTCTCGAAGGCATTCAGACAAGATTAGAAAATGAAGACACTAACTCTCTTCGGGAGCTGGAGGAACATCTCTGGGCTGATTTAGAGCAGGTCCTTTCTCTAAAAGAATTCTATTGGTATCAGCGCTCTATGAGTCAGTGGCTGAGCTAGGGTGACAGGAATACTAAATATTATCATGCGCTCACTATGGCCAAGCGTTGTCACGCAACATTTACTTCTTTGAAGGATGCTAACGGGTATGAGTTATCCGATTCGACAAGCATCCGGAGATTAACCAAGAACTTCTTTGAGCAACTCTATACGTCGGACAGGCGGACCCCTCCTGTTCGACAAATCTGGGGCCAATTTCCCCCCTACCCCCCCTCGCGATGGAAGAGTTGGCTAGCCCTCCTCACCCCGACGAAGTCAAAACGGCCTTCTTCACTATGGGCCCTAACAAAGCCCCCGGGATAGATGGATTCACCGCTGTCTTTTATCAATCCCAGTGGGATACTATGGGACCTTCGCTCATCGCGTTCATCCGGAGGATTTTTTGACATGATGTGTGGGAGTTTGCCCTGAACCGCACCATAATGGTTCTCATCCCTAAGACCCCGACTGCCACTTCCATTACCCAGTTTAGGCCTATTGCCTTATGCACTGTGTTCTACAAAGCCATTACCAAACTCATTGTTAATAGGCTTAAACCTTACCTAGAGGATCTGGTCGCTCCAACCCAATGTAGCTTCGACCCAGGGCACTTGATTACGGATAATATTATTATCGCCCAAGAAGATATATACTCTATGAAAAAGAAAACAGGTAAGAAAGGGATAATGGCTCTGAAGGTGGACCTTGAGAAAGCCTATGATCGTCTGTCAAGGGATTTCATTCAAGAAACCTTATTCGATGTCGGTATTCCCGAGTCCCTGATTAACCTCATCATGAAGTGCATTTCTTTGGTCTCACTCCAGGTACGTTAGGATGGGGACCTTAGCGAGGCTTTTCGGCCTACCCGAGGTATCCGACAGGGAGACCCTATATCGTCGTACTTATTTTTTTTGTGTATGGAACGCCTCAGACACTCTATCTCTCATGCGGTGACGCAAAGCCATTGGAAGCCTATTCGATTAAGCCACAATGGCCCTCCCATATCTCACCTGTTTTTTGCTAATGACCTTATACTGTTCGCCGAAGCTTCGATTGACCAAGTGACCATTATTCGGGATACGTTATCCTCCTTCTGTGATGCTGCAGGTCAACGAGTTAGCCACGCTAAATCGAGGTGCTACTTCTCCAGTAATATCTGCCCTCCCACCGCCCACTATTTATGCACCGCCCACTATTTATGCACCGCCTTGGGGTTCCAACGCACGCTGGACCTCGAACGTTATCTGGGCGTTTCGCTGCTGCATGAATGCGTGACCAAACGCACGTATCAGTACATTCTGGACAACGTTCAGAAACGCTTATCTAACTAGTCAGCTAACCTGTTGTCCTTGCGGGCCGCACCACTTTAGTGCAATCGATCATTGCGACCCTACCTAGCTACATTATGTAGACGGTACGACTGCACCGCAGCTTGTGTGATGCCTTGGAGAAACTAATGTGACAATTCTTATGGGGCTCTTCTACAGCCACTCAGCGGATTCATTTAGTTAACTGGGATTTAGTCTGCACTCCTAAAGAAATGGGGGGCCTCGAAATTAGAAAAATTCGCGAAACGAATGATGCCTTCCTAGCGAAACTGGGATGGTCCTTGATTAACCGGCCCCACGCCCTCTGGGTTCAAATTCTGTCTGCAAAGTATAAATTTGACGCCAATAATCTCCCCAATTCTATAGACACCGTGGGCGGATCCATGATTTGGAGGAGCATAAAAGTGACTTGGCATATAGTGCTCCAAGGCCTAAGGTGGAGGATTGGTGATGGCTCCAGGACCCGTTTTTGGCTAGACCCGTGGGTAGGTACAGAGGGAACTTTGCTTAACCACACAACTACACATATTTCTGCTTCTTATCGCTACCTCAGTGTCAAACATTTTGTGGACACTGACGGTAATTAGCAATCGGACACTTTGCAATCGTGTCTTCCAATGTCGATATGCCGAGCCATTGCTGGTATTTTACCTCCAAAAGACCACCTAGGCCAGGATAAGTTAATTTGGGACATTTCTGACACGGGGCACTTCACAGTAGCGTCCACATACTCCTTGCTTATGGATCACGAGGAAGTCTCGCATCATGGTATTTGGAAGGTCATCTGGAAGTGGAACGGTCCTCAACGCATTCGCTCGTTTCTCTGGCTCCTCGCTCATGATTGATTACTCTCAAATTAGCATCGGGTTCGACGGCACCTCACTACGGATGGAGCATGTTCTTATTGTGGTCTCGAGGAATCCGCACAACATATTGTGCGTGATTGCGGCAAAGCTCAACAAGTGTGGAGCTCTTTTCCTTCGCACATAATCACTACTGAGTTCTTCCGTATGCCAACCCCAGACTGGCTGACCACCAATCTTCATTCTCACCACCAAGTTTTTGCGCACGATTGGTCCATCCTGTTTAGTGTTACCTGTTGGTTCCTTTGGACCTGGCGTAATCAGTCCCTCTTTGATGAGCGGTTCTTTTGGCCGTCCTCACCTATTTCTGTTATTTTATCTTATGCAGGTCAATTACACCAGGCATCCAGGTGGCAAGGTAGAGCGGGCCCAGGCTATTGGCCTCGACATGAGCAGTTGATTGGATAGTGCAAGCCCTCTACTGGGAGGGTCAAGCTAAACACGGATGAAGTGTGCAAACGACGCCCATTCTCTGCCACAGCAGGCGGCATCATATGGGACAATGAAGGCAATTGGCTTGGAGGCTTTAGTCAGAACCTTAGCGCGTGCTCGCCGATGACTGCGGAATTGTGGGGAGTGTATATAGGGCTCACACTTGCCTGGAACCTAGGCTATCGTCGGATTGAATTCGAAATGGACTCGATTGGGGTGATCAATCTTCTATCGTCCGCGGCTAACCGTTCTAGGGCTCTCAATCCCCTAGTTCAGAGTATTCATATATTGTTCACTCGAAACTGGACAGTTATCCATCGCCACATCATTTATTGAGAGAGCAATAGATGCGCAGACTGATTTGCGAGCTATGCCACACATTTTGATTTAGGAGCCACCACTTTTGTAAATCCACCTATTGGGTGCCACCCTTTCCTCATTGAGGATATGTCGGAACTCTGTATCCCTCTACTTGAAGTGTAAGCTATTTTCGGTTCTCCCCATTAATTAAAAAAAAGGCACAAGATCGAAATACCCTAACGAGAATAGCTACTTGAACCCATTAAGCTGTACTAAAAACTGATTTATATCTATTTCCCTTTTTTAAAGAATTATTATCTAATAATATAATTAAATGTAAAAACAAAATCAAATTCAGCTTTGTTCTTTCTTCCGATTACTGTACTGTTTCTTTTTTTTATCCAATATCTTTTGGGTTTTGATTCAATTCAAGTCCAATTTGCTTTTCTTGAAAACACAACAATATCCGGCTAGGTAGCCGATGCAATGACGGAGGTTGAGGCAGTGGTGGCCTTGAATTTGAAAGAAGCGCACAGCTGGTGGGAACAGATTAACAAGTCGGTGAAGTGGCAGGATTCTATCTTCCATGCCCTCGCTGTCCTCTACGGACTTGTCGCCGCCGTTGCGCTTGTACCTACGCCTCCTCCTCCTCCTCTTGTCTTTTTGCTATTAACCTGAATTTAATTTCTATCGTCTGACGTTTAATTACTGTTACATATCATCAACAAGTATTGTTATTTGATGCGCTTTCGATTAGGGTTTCCAGCTCTTAGGGTTATGTGCATGCGTGAGTTTGAATATTTTTATGGTTCATGGAATCGTTTCAGGTTCAGTTGGTACGTATACAATTAAGAGTTCCAGAGTACGGTTGGACCACTCAGAAGGTTTTCCATTTTCTGAATTTCTTGGTCAATGGGGGTCTGTATCTCATATTGTGCGATTTTATATGTTTTATGAACTTTTGGATTTTCTGAGATTATATAAACGTGTGTGTTATGGTTTCTTCCATACTGCAGTTCGATGTGGGGTTTTTGTTTTCCGGCGGAATGTGCAACATATACATCCATTGGTTGGTGCTTTATGTTGAATAATGTGTTATATTTTGGTATTAGTTGTTTATGATTGTACCTAATCTATAAGCATAATTGCTTACATTTGTTAGATTTTGCAACATATCCTACTTGATTTACCAAGTCTTGCTTTCTTTACAACATATGCGCTTTTGGTTCTCTTCTGGGCAGAGATATATTACCAGGTTACTTTCCTTTGCTTAATCAATTATCCTGGTGAAATTTACAATATAATTTCTGCACTTGACATTGATTAATACCGGACAGGCACGTGCTGTATCTACTGATGGGCTTAGGCTGAGTTTCTTTACTATCAATGCTGTGGTTTATGTTATCCAGGTGAATCTCTTCTCTGTTTCTTTACAATCAACCAGCTGATGCTTGGAACAAGCAACTTAAACAATTCTTATATATCAAATTTAAGGCTAAAAACGTTCTTAAAATGATCTAAGGAAACTCCTTTTCCAAATTATTAGCCTATTATCCTTCATTCTGCAATACAGTTACGATAGCATGGTAAAAAAGCTTGCTGTTAATTGTCGTAACAAGTCGTGATTGAAAAATAGAGGTAGAATAAGATTATATGATTTAAATGTCATATTTTGGTCTAACAGTGACTAGTTTATAAAACTTCTAATTCATGTGTTTCCCCTGAGTCATTATAAATATTAATGCACCCAACACTACAAATTCCAAGCAGGAATTCTAACAGGAACTTTAAAAATTCTGCTGCTTTTGTCAACCCCAACCCAATAGGCCACTCCTGCAGTCCTACTATATATTGAAAGGAATAAGTGGAAATAGATAACTTAAATTGTTCATTGAAATTAAATCGCATGCAGTAAAATATGTACTTTTCTTCATTGTTAGCATGTCATTTCATTTTTCCCAGATGGTGCTAGACGTGGACCAATGTGGGATGCTTGTTTATCAGTTATGATGTTTTAGCCACTGTTTTTAATCTAAACCCTCGGCCTTTCCACCCAATATTTGTTAACTGATCCACTGTATAGCATATTTAATGTGAACTGATGTCACAGTTAGTCAAATGCAGTTCATTGAATTCAGCAACAAATAAGCATGGGCTAATGGTTGTTGTAGCTAGGTTGGTTCTAACATTAATCAAAAGGGATTGAAGAATCACGAATAGAAAATGATGTTGCCGCATGTTTTTACTATTAATACCTTTACCATGCTTTTGGCATGGTTTCTTGAGCAAGGTTGTGCCGTGCATGCCTAGGATTTTGCTTCTAATGTATATGTGTGCCTTCTTTCAAGTTTCCATACATGCATCTGTGGAGGTGTTAGTATGTACGTATTCATTCTCAACCAATGTGTATTATACACATTTAGTCTTAGGATGGGTGCAAGAGGAGGTTATTTTCTAGTGTAACTGTTACAGATAAAGAAAGGTCTATCCAAAACATTTACCAAACAAATCTACTGGAAGATTATCATAATGAAGTTCGAAATTCACATTTAACAGGTCTCTTTCATTGATATTTGTGAACTCTTTTGACACGTCATACTGATAGATTTAGTAATTGAATGACCTTTGTCAAAACACCGGCACATAAGTTTTGTTTTTTCTTCATATGCATTTTGTCTCTGTTGTTCTGAGGTCATGCTCTTTTTGGATACCATGTTGCAAACTGCTGCTATGTTCAATATGAAAAGTCATACGCAAAGACCTAGTGTTTCTTACTTGTTACTTTTGGCTAATTCTGTATTTGATCAATTTCAGATTTCTATGTGGCTGGTGTTATGGTGGAAGAATATCCCGGCCATTGTCATTCTATCTAAGATGTTCTTTGCAGGTTCTTTTCTTAGTGTGCAGAATTTTCTTGTGATACCTAGTAGTTCGATAGTGATAACTGATGCAGCATGCTTTTCAACATGTTGGGCAGGAGTGTCTTTGGTTGCAGCTCTTGGCTTTCTCCTTTATGGCGGAAGGTAAACATTTACACTGACCCTCCTACATTGTGGGTATGGTAACAGAAGAACTTTATTTGTCATCAATTTAGTCTCAATAGCTAGATCATAGGCCAGATTATGATGTTTTTACAAGTCATCGGGATTCATATGTGATGAAGCATTTTAATAGCTTTTCCTACTCCTAGGGACTAGCTTCAACCAATTAACTGGTGTCTTGTGGTTCTAATTGTAGTTTTTTTCACCATATGCGGTTGTCAAGTTCTGTGTAACAAAACTCAGATAAGTCAGCAGTTGATAGCTGTCTTTGGTGTTAGCAGTTGTGGCATCAATATTTTTACCTAAATGCTATTTACCCTCATCTTCTGTCACCTATCTTGACAATTTTAATTAATGCTGTCTAGTTGTCTGCACTGTATTTTGATCTAATGCATTTTGCAATTGTCATGTTTTGCAAGGCTGTTCTTAATGTTGCAGCGCTTCCCTGTGGAATCCAAAGGGCGGCGTAAGAAGCTTCAAGAAGTAACTTCTCACTAAAACTGTTTGGACTTTTTGCTTTCACTCTTTTTTTTATGTAACATGTGGTTGCCCCTCTTTTGCTTCCTTACAGGTTGGGTATGTGACCACCATATGTTCCTTATGCTTCCTCATCAGATGCATCATGGTGAGCCGACTCACTTCTTTTAAGACATACTTTAAAACCTTGATTGTAGGTTAGTCAAATGGTGCCTCGGCATGTTGAAGTTTGAAAAGAAAAGTGTTAAAATGATAACAGTTCAATGCTTACAATGAACCAATGAAGTATATAATATGGTGTAAATGTCATCAATCATTACTAAGGCTGTTCCTTTTGTACTCCACTCTTCGGCAAGCAAAATAATATTCAGGGATTCTGCTGTTGATTTGGGCATCTGACTTCATCCTTTATTGTTATTTGCCCATGTTAGATGTGCTTTGATGCTTTTGATCAAGCTGCAGACCTAGAAGTTTTGGATCATCCAGTTTTAAATCTCATATATTACCTGGTAAGTTTTATTTGAATTTTCATTACTCCCTTACCAGTCAGTCAGCTTGTCAGTTCCATGGTACTCCTTTAAGCTAAATATTTGCATTTGATAATGTTGCTACAATATAGCTAAGAACTAAAGGAAAATGTTCTTTAACCTGCTTCTCTACCTTTTTCCAACACTCTGTTCAACATTCATAATGTTTGCTAGTTTATAATATACATATATTTGTCTTAACCTGTGATTGGCTGAAGTGAAGTTTTGTATAATTTCCTAATGATAAGTTTACCTTTTGATTACAAGATCACATATGCACAATTGTTTGAATATATATGATCTCCACAAGGAATGTAGGTTAATCCTTCAGAACGTTATTGCATTTTTAGTCGATATCCCTGCATGGAAAATGATCGAAGCCAAAATTCTCTGTTCTTTAGATTTGTATTTCAGAAGTATATGGTGAGAATTAAAATAATTATGGGTTTGTCTAGTTGGGTCACAACAACAAAACCTTTTTCTTGTATTGTAGGATTTTTACCATTACCCTATTTCTGCATGCAGCTAGTGGAGATTTTACCGTCGATCTTGGTTCTTTTCATTTTGAGGAAGTTGCCACCAAAGCGCGGCATCACACAATACCATCCTATTCGTTGAGGAGAGTGGGGGCAAGAATACGATGTGTTGCAAATGCTAGAAGTGATGAAATGCTTGCTGTAATAAAGCTTTTGAATATCATCTAACGACAAGTAAAAACAAAACTGCCCTTTTGGAAACCAAGGGACTCCTTTAGAATGGAATCTAACATATGAAATGTTCTTGTTAGGGAATATTGTTGGTCCGTGAAAGAGGCATAAGCTTCTGAGGATTGTACAGATACGTATGATTGTTGTTGTGGCCTTGCTTCATGAGATTTGGTTTCTCTTTTGCTCCAATACAATCTTACTGGACACCATATATGGCAGTAGAGAAAGGTGTTTATTGAATGATTGGTTGTGGTCATAAGAAAGTTGTAAGCTGAATGATTTCGCCACTATTGGATTTTATGTTAACTACAGTTCTAATCTCCCTTCTGATGTATGAGTTGCCAGTTTGCTATCCTTCTCACCCTTTTTGTGTGTTCAAGGCAGGACATAAAATCCTCTAATTGACGTGTGCTTATAGTTATGTTTTTGGATAGTTTACTGCTATAAGATGATTACTATGAGCATTCGAGTTGAATGAAATTGCAAAAATGAGGAAACGTACCTGTTTAAGATGGTGGCCTGCAAAAATGCTTTCCACTTCGTTCACTGAGAAGCTATTCGTTCAAAGTTACTCCTGGCTTCTCTTCGCTTTTGCTATTTGGAAGGCGAATTTGAGATTCTGGTAACAGGTTTATTATACCTTGAGAGGCATTTTGAAGTTTGGTTAATAGAGTGGACTGGTAGGATTATTCCTCACCTCTACCATTCTCGTCTTATGGTGCCTTTGAATGGTTGTTTTCTGGTTTATGTAGCCACCTTAAGCTTAAGTTGAACTCATGACCATCTCAGCCCAACATTATGTAGCATATAACCTGCTATTACTGGGTGGCCCATAATCATAGGGTCCACTTGTTGATGCGGCAGCCGTTTACCCTATATCGTGTTGACAATATTACACGTTGCAATTTGCATTTGCATCGTGTCTGTAATTTACACCAATCAAATGTAAAAGAGAAGAAGGGATCTCATTGATCATACAAATGAGAAGAAAACAACAACCGACAATAGGTACACCACACCGCAGATCTGTAGATGGTAGATCTCATCCCTACTACCGTACCATGATAGTAACCTTAAAGCCACAGACCTTTCACGTTCTGATTTATATGGGTATATACGTATGGTCTTAAATATTCATATTCATGAAATGAACTACGTAAGATCGGTATCATCTGATCAAAGGTTTAGTCAACTCCTCTCTTTCTCTTCTAAGCTTATAACTGGATTTGAATTTATTGAACTCATTCCAATTATCCTATCAGTCACAACAATGACATTAATGCTTTGTCTTTCAATTATTTAGTAATCGAATTAGTTCATTCACACAATTCCACCTCCAACATGACGTTGAAGTATATCATATAATGTATAATATAGTTGATAGAATATAATAATAGAATAAACGAAGCATATCATATAATATAATATAGTTGATAGAATATAACAGTAGAATAGAATTTAGCCATTTTATTTTAATTTTTTTTTGAAACGTTGTCATGTGCGCTCAACGCATATTATTCATATCCAAAGATAAAACGTCATACAGAAAGCTTGGAGGGCATACCCCCATTCGAAACCAGACATAGAATTAGTCGCCTTAGCTATCTTATGAGCAACCTGATTCGCTCTCTTAACAAAAGCAATATAAATAAACTGATGCTCGTTAAGAAGAGCTTTACAATCCTGGATAATCATCAAAACATAAAAAGGAAAGATATGTGTGGATGTCAGGAATCGAGTAATTATTTGATAATCCGCCTCCACACAAATCGGAGAAAATGAGAGGCTTTTAATCCAGCTTAAAGCTTCTCGAAAACATAATGCTTCACCAATTAGAGGATCCCTCCATCCCGGTAAAATCATTAACCTTCCCGCACAGTTTAGCTCTTTCCAATCGCGAATCACCATTCCTAATCCATAAAATCCAAAAGATAACAGCGCCACATCTACATTACACTTAAAATGGTTCGGTTGTGGAGCTTGTCATTTGGAGATGCTTTGAGGATGTGTTGTGGTTCCTGCTTTGGGCAGTCTGCCAGTCTATAAGTGTTGTTGTGGCTCTACAAATAATAAAGGATGGGTCCTGTGTTTTTTGTTGCTATATGTAAGTTATTATTACACCCATGAAGGGTATAATAGTACTGAGACTCTTGAGATAACTACCAAAGGTAGTTAAATGA
>JAOSBK010023575.1:0-12220 GCA_027568895.1 Erythroxylum shatona | reverse complement strand
CAGAAATCGCCTCAATCGGATCTCTATAGATCACAAAATCGCCCAAAAACGGATTTATATCCAAAACCGTCACATAAATGACTCTTTAAAATTATCCGTAAATTCCAACTAAAACTCGACGCTCTCATTTTACCAAAAAGGGGTAGAAATTTTTTTTTAATGTTGGACCCCACCCCCCACCTGTAGGTGTTTGCGGGTTATACCGTAGCGAGTGTTTGCAGGTTATACCGCGGCATCTAACCTTAATTAGTATTGTCCTCTTTGGTGGGATTCGAACTCCCAACCTCAAGGTTTTGTTACTTTTACAAGCACGCCTCTTACCATTGAGCCAAGGTTTTTCGAATCCCACCAAAGAGGACAATACTGATTAAGGTTGGATGCCACGGCATAACCCGCAAACACTCGCCGCGGTATAACCCGCAAACACCTACGGGTGGGGGGTGGGGTCTAACACTTTATGCTTGCTTTTTGAATGTGTATTTTCGTGACGCTTTATGCACTTTTCAAAAAAAATGTCGCAAAAATGTGACTTTTGGTGGCATTTTATGCAAGTTTTTTGAATTTGCATTTTCGTGACGTTTTATGCACTTTTCCAAAAAATGTCGTAGATTGTGCATTTTTTGTGACGTTTTATGCACGTTTATAAAAAACGTCACAGAATGTGCATTTTCGTGACATTTTATGCATATTTTTTTAATGTGCATTTTCATGACGTTTTATGCACGTTTCCAAAAAACATGACAGAATGTGCATTTTTGTGATGTTTTATGCACATTTCCAAAAAATGACACAGAATGTGCATTTTGGTGACGTTTTATGTACGTTTAAAAAAAACATCACATAATATGCATTTTTGTGACGTTTTATGCACGTTTTTTGATTGTGCAATTTTGTGACATTTTATGCACGTTTCCAAAAAATGTCACAGAATGTGCATTTTTGTGACGTTTTATGCACGTTTTCGAAAAACGTCACAGAATGTGCATTTTCATGACGTTTTATGCACGTTTTCATAAAAAGTCACAGAATATATATTTTCGTGACGTTTTATTCACGTTTCCAAAAAACAAAATAGAATGTGCATTTTCGTGACGTTTTATGCACATTTTTTGAATGTGCATTTTCGTGACATTTTACGCACATTTTTTTGAATGTGCATTTTCGTTACGTTTATGAACATTTTTTGAATGTGCATTTTCGTGATGTTTTATGCACGTTTTCAAAAAACGTCGTAGAATGTGACTTTTTTGTTACATTTTATGCACTTTCTTTAATGTGGAATTTCGTGAGATTTTATGCACGTTTCCAAAAAATGTCACAAAATGTGTATTTTTGTGACGTTTTATGCATGTTTTTTGAATGAGCATTTTTGTTATATTTTATGCAAAATTCCAAAAAAGTCACATAATGTGCATTTTTGTTATGTTTTATGCACGTTTCCAAAAAAATTCGCAGCATGTGCAATTTTGTGACGTTTTATGCACTTTTTTAGACTGTGCAATTCGGTGACGTTCTATGCATGTTTCCAAAAAAGTCACAAAATGTGCATTTTTGCGACATTTTATGGACTTTTTTGAATGCACATTTCCGTGACGTTTTACACACGTTTTGAAAAAAACGTCACAAAATGTGCATTTTTGTGATGTTTTATGCACATTTTTTTATTGTGCTTTTTCGTTAGGTTTTATGCACGTTTCCAAAAAATGTCACAGAATGTGCATTTTTGTGACGTTTTACGCACGTTTCTAAAAAACATCACATAATGTGCATTTTTTTGACATTTTATGCACGTTTTTTGAATGTGCAATTTCATGACATTTTTTGCATGTTTTCGAAAAATGTCACAAAATGCACATTTTTGTGACGTTTTATGCACATTTTTTTAATGTACATTTTTGTGACATTTTATGCACGTTTCCAAAAAACTTCACAGAATGTGCATTTCCGTGATGTTTTCTGCAGTTTTTTGAATATGCATTTTCCTGACGTTATATGCACGTTTACAAAAATCATCGCAACATATGCATTTTCGTGACATTTTATGCATGTTTTTTGAATGTGCATTTTCATGAAATTTTATGCACTTTTCTAAAAAACATCATAGAATGTACATTTTCGTGACGTTTATGCACGTTTCCAAAAAAGGTCACAGAATGTGCATTTTTGTGATACTTTATGCACATTTTTTAAATGTGCATTTTTGTGACATTTTATGCACATTTTTTAAATATAAATTTTTGTGACATTTTATGCACATTTTTGATTGTGCATTTTCATGAGGTTTTATGCATGTTTCCAAAAAACGTCACAGAATTTGCATTTTCATGACGTTTTATGCACGTTTCAAAAAACGTCGCAGAATGTGGTTTTTTCTGACATTTCATGCACATTTTTTGAATGTACATTTTCGTGACATTTTATGCACGTTTCCAAAAAACGTTACATATTGGGCATTTTCGTGACGTCTTATGCACGTTTCAAAAAATGTCACAGAATGTGCATTTTTTGCGCCGTTTTTTGCACATTTTTTAATTGTGTATTTTCGTTACATTTTATGCACGTGTCTAAAAAACGTCGTAAAATGTACATTTTCGTGATGTTTTATGCACATTTTTTGATTGTGCATTTTCGTGACGTTTCATGTACATTTCCAAAAAACATCACAGAATGTGCATCTTGTGACGTTTTATGCACTTTTTTGATTGTGAAATTTCGTGACATTTTATGAACCTTTCCAAAAAATGTCACAGAATGTGCATTTTCGTGACGTTTTATGCAAGTTTCCAAAAAACATCACAGAATATGCATTTTCGTGACGTTTTATGCACGTTTTTTGAATGTGCATTTTTGTGACGTTTTATGCACGTTTCTAAAAAATATCACAGAATATGCATTTTCGTGACGTTTTATACACATTTTTTGAATGTGTATTTTAGTGACATTTTATGGACGTTTCCAAAAACATCACAGAATGTGCATTTTCATGACGTTTCATGCAAGTTCTTTGAATGTGCATTTTCGTGACGTTTTATGCATGTTTCAAAAAATATCACAGAATGTGCATTTTCGTGACATTTTATGCACGTTTTTTGAATGTGTATTTTCGTGACGTTTTATGCACGTTTATAAAAATTTCACAGAATGTGCATTTTCGTGACGTTTCATGCAAGTTTCTAAAAAAAGTCATAGAATGTGCAATTTCATGACATTTCATTCCCATTTTTTGAATGTGCATATTTGTGACGTTTTATGCACATTTTTTGAATTTGCATTTTCGTCACGCTTTATGCACGTTTCCAAAAAATATCACAGATTGTGCATTTTCGTGACCTTTTATGCACATTTTTTGAATGTGCATTTCCGTCACGTTTTGTGCACGTTCCCAAAAAATGTCACAAATTATGAGTTTTTGTGAAGTTTTACACACGTTTTTTGAATGTGAATTTTTGTGATGTTTTATGCACTTTTCAAAAAAACATCCCAACCTGTGCATTTTCTTAACGTTTTATGCACTTTTTTGATTGTGCATTTCCGTGACGTTTTATGCATGTTTCCAAAAAACGTCACAAAATGTGTTTTTTTGTGATGTTTTACGTATGTTTCCAAAAAAGTCATATAATGTGCATTTTTGTGACATTTCATGCTTGTTTTTTGAATGTGCATTTTCGTGACGTTTTATGCATGTTTCTAAAAAACATCACAGAATGTGCATTTTCGTAACGCTTTATACACGTTTCCAAAAAATATCGCAGAATGTGAGTTTCTGTGAAGTTTCATTCAAGTTTTTTGAATGTGCAATTTCGTGACGTTTTATGCATGTTTCCTAAAAAACTCACAGAATGTGCATTTCCGTCACGTTTTATACACGTTTCCAAAAAATGTGCGCTTTTGTCATGTTTTATGCACGTTTTTTGAAAGTGCATTTTTGTGATGTTTTATGCACTTTAAAAAAAAACATCCCAGCATGTGCATTTTCTTGACGCTTTATGCACTTTTTTGATTGTGCATTTCCGTGACATTTTATGCACGTTTCCAAAAAACGTCACAAAATGTGCATTTTTGTAAAGTTTTACGTGCGTTTCCAAAAAGCATCATAGAATGTGCATTTTTGTGACTTTTCAAGCATGTTTTTTGAATGTGCGTTTTCGTGACATTTTATGCACATTTTTTGAATGTGCATTTTCATTATGTTTTATGCATGTTTTTTGAATGTGCATTTTCATGATGTTTTATGCACGTTTTTAAAAATATCACAGAATGAGCATTTTCGTGACATTTTATGCACGTTTTTTGAATGTGCATTTTTGTGACGTTTTATGGACGTTTCCAAAAATTGTCGTAGAATGTGCATTTTTGTGACGTTTTACGCACGTTTTTTAATGCGCATTTTCGTGACGTTTTATGCTCGTTTTCAAAAAATGTCACAGAATGTTCACTTTTGTGACGTTTTATGTACGTTTCTAAAAAATGTCACAGAATGTGCATTTTTGTGACGTTTTATGCACGTTTTTTGAAAGTGAAATTTTGTGACATTTTATGAACTTTTCCAAAAAATGTCACAAAATATGCATTTTCGTGACGTTTTATGCACATTGTTTGAATGTGCATTTTTGTGACTTTTTGTGCATGTTTCCAAAAAACATCACAGAATGTGCATTTTTGTGACGTTTTATGCACTTTTTTGAATGTGCATTTTCGTGACGTTTTATGCACGTTTCTAAAAAATGTCGCAGAATATGCATTTTCATGACGTTTCATGCCGGTTTTTTGAATGTGCATATTTGTGAAGTTTTATGCACAATTCCAACCAACATCGTAGCATGTACCTTTTTGTGACGTTTTATGCACATTTTTTGAATGTGCATTTTCGTCACGTTTTATGCACATTTCAAAAAAAAGGTCCCAAAATGTGCATTTTGGTGTCGTTTTATGCGTTTTTTTAATGTGCATTTTTGTGATGTTTTATGCATGTTTCCAAAAAGCGTCACAGAATGTGCATTTTTGTGACGTTTTATGCACATTTTTTGAATGTGCATTTTCGTTATGTTTTATGCACATTTTTTGAATGTGCATTTTCATCACGTTTATGCACGTTTCCAAAAAATGTCACAAAATGTGCATTTTTGTGACGTTTGATGCACATAATGTGCATTTTCGTGATGTTTTATGCACTTTTCAAAAAGACATCACAACATGACACATTGTCTTGACATTTTATGCACTTTTTTGGTTGTGCATTTCTGTGACGTTTTATGCAGGTTTCCAAAAAATGTCACAAAATGACGTTTTATGCACATTTTGTAACATTTTTTGGAAACGTGCATAAAACGTCACGAAAATGGATATTCTGTGACATTTTTCAGAAACGTGCATATAACATCACGAAAATGCACATTCAAAAAAGGTGCATAAAATCCCACAAAAAGTACATTTTGTGACGTTTTTTGGAAACGTACATAAAACGTGACGGAAATGCACATTCAAAACATGTGCATAAAACGTCACGAGAATGTGCATCCTGCGACGTTGTTTGGAAACGTGCATAAAAAGTAAAAAAAATGCACATTCAAAAAACGTGCATAAAACTTCACAAAAATGCACATTCTGCGACATTTTTTGGAAACGTGCATAAAACGTCATGAAAATGCACATTTTGTTATGTTTTTTGGAGCATGCATAAAGCGTAAAAAAAATGAACATTCAAAAAATGTGCTTAAAATGTCACGAAAATGTATATTCTGCGACGTTTTTTGGAACGTACATAAAACGTCACGAAAATGCACATTTTATTACTTTTTTTTTGAAACGTGCATAAAATGTCATGAAAATGCGCATTGAAAAAACGTGTACAAAACGTCACGAAAATGCACATTCAAAACATGTATAAAACGTGACGAAAATGAACATTCAAAAAATGTGCATAAAACGTCACGAAAATGTACAGGCCGCGACGTTGTTTGGAAACGTACATAAAAAGTTACAAAAATGCACATTCAAAAATGTACATTCAAAAAATGTGCAAAAAACCACATGAAAATGCACATTCAAAAAACGTGCATAAAACGTCCCAAAAATAAACATTTTGTCACGTTTTTTGAATCGTGCATAAATCATGACAGAAATGAACATTCAAAAAATGTGCATAAAACGTCACGAAAATGTACATTTAAAAAACGTGCATGAAACATCACAAAAATGCACATTCTATGACTTTTTTGGAAACGTGCATAAAATGTCACGAAACTGCACATTAAAAAAACATGCATAAAATATCACGAAAATGCACATTCAAAAAACGTACAAAAAACAACATGAAAATGCACATTCAAAAAATGTGCATAAAACGTCACAAAAAGCACATTTTGTGACATTTTTGAATCGTGCATAAACCGTGGCGGAAATGAACATTCAAAAAATGTGCATAAAACGTCACAAAAATGTACATTTAAAAAACGTGCATGAAACATCACAAAAATGCACATTCAAAAGTCACAAAAATGCACATTATGTGACATTTTTTCGAAACGTGCATAAAACGTCACGAAAATGCACATTCAAAAAACGTGCATAAAATGTCATGGAAATGCACATTCTGTGATATTTTTTGGAAACGTGCGTAAAATGTCACGAAAACGCACATTCGAAAAAGTTCATAAAACGTCACGAAAAACCACATGCTGTGATTTTTTTAGAAACTTGCATAAAACATCACAACAATGGACATTCTGTGACATTTTTCGGAAACGTGCATAAAACATCACGAAAATGCACATTCAAAAACGTGCATAAAACGTCAAAAAAATGCACATTTTGTGACGTTTTTTGGAAACGTGCATAAAATATCACGAAAATGCACAATCAAAAAACATGCATAAAATGTTACAAAAATGCATATTCTGTGACATTTTTTGGAAACGTCCATAAAATGTCACGAAAATGCACATTATGTGACTTCTTTTGGAAACATGTATAAAACGTCATGCAAATGCACATTCAAAAAATGTGCAGAAAATGTCACAAAAATGCACATTCTGTGATGTTTTTTGAAAAAGTGCATAAAACGTCACAAAAATGCACATTCTGTGACATTTTTTCGAGACGTGCGTAAAAGTCAGGAAAATACACATTAAAAAAACGTGCATTACAAAAAGTCACATTCTGCGACGTTTTTTGGAAACGTGCATAAAACGTCACAAAAATGCACATTCCAAAAATGTGCATAAAACATCACAAAAATGCACATTCTATGACATTTTTGGAAAACAGGCATATAACGTCACGAAAATGCACATTCAAAAAACATGCATGAAACGTCATTAAATTGCACATTCAAAAAAGTTCATAAAACGTCACGAAATGAACGTCATGGAAATGAACATTCAAAAAAGTTCATAAAACGTCACGAAAAAGCACATGCTGTGACATTTTTTGGAAACATGCATAAAACGTCACGAAAATGGATATTCTGTGACATTTTTCGGAAACGTGCATAAAACATCACGAAAATGCACATTCAAAAAAGGTGCATAAAACCCCACATAAAGTAAATTTTGTGACGTTTTTTGGAAACGTGCATAAAACGTGACGGAAATGCACATTCAAAAAATGTGCATAAAACGTCACGAAAATGTGCATCCTGCGACGTTGTTTGGAAACGTGCATAAAAAGTCAGCAAAATGCACATTCAAAAAACGTGCATAAAACTTCACGAAAATGCATATTCTGCGACATTTTTTGAAAACGTGCATAAAACGTCATAAAAATGCACATTCTGTGATTTTTTTTGGAGCATGTATAAAGCGTCAAAAAAATGAACATTCGAAAAATGTGCTTAAAATGTCACAAAAATGCATATTATGCGACGTTTTTTGAAAACTTGCATAAAACGTCACGAAAATGCACATTTTATTACTTTTTTTGGAAACATGCATAAAATGTCATGAAAATGTGCATTGAAAAAACGTGCACAAAATGTCACGAAAATGCGCATTCTATGACGTTTTTTTGGAATGTGTATAAAAGGTCACGAAAATGTACATTCAAAAAACGTGTATAAAACGTCACGAAAATGCACATTTTGTGACATTTTTTGGAAACATGCATAAAATGCCACGAAATTGCGCATTCAAAAAACGTGCATAAAATGTCACAAAAATGCGCATTATGTGACGTTTTTGGGATACGTGCATAAAACATTACAAAAATGCACATTTTGCAACATTTTTTGCAAATGTGCATAAAACCTCATGAAAATGCACAATCAAAAAATGTGCATAGAACTTCACAAAAATGCATATTTTGCAACGTTTTTTGAAAACGTGCATAAAACGTCCCAAAAATGCACATTCGGTGACATTTTTTGGAAATGTGCATAAATTATCATGAAATTGCACATTCAAAAAATGTGCATAAAACGTCACAAAAATGCGCATTACGTGATGTTTTAAAGAAATGTGCATAAAAAGTCAAAAAAATACACATTCTATGACATTTTTTGGAAACGTGCATAAAACCTCAAAAAAATGCATAATAAAAAAATGTGCATAAAACGTCACAAAAATGTACATATTGCGACGTTTTTTGGAAACGTGCATAAAACGTCACGAAAATGGACCTTCAAAAAACGGGCATAAAACATCACAAAAAAGCAAATTCTGTGACATTTTTTGGAAATGTTCATAAAATATTACGAAAATGCACAATAAAAAATGTGCATAAAAAGTTACAAAAATGCATATTCTGCGACGTTTTTTGGAAACATGCACAAAACATCACGAAAATGCTCATTCTGTGACTTTTTTTGGAAACGTGCATAAAACGTCACAGAAATGCACATTCAAGAACGTGCATAAAACGTAACAAATATACACATTCTGTGGCGTTGTTTTGGAAACGTGCATAAAACATCACAAAAATGCACATTCTGTGTAATTTTTTCGAAACGTTAGTAAAACGTCACGAAAATGCACATTCAAAAAACTTGCATTACAAAAAGTCACATTCTGCGATGTTTTTTTGAAATGCGCATAAAACGTCACAAAAATGCACATTCCAAAAACGTGTATAAAACATCACAAAAATGAACATTTTGTGACGTTTTTTGGAAACATGCATAAAACGCCACGAAAATGCACATTCAAAAAACGTGCACAAAATGCCATGAAAATGTACATTCTGTGACGGTTTTTGAAAACGTGCATAAAATGTCACGGAAATGCACATTCGAAAAAGTTCATAAAATGTCACAAAAAAGCACATGCTGTGACATTTTTTAGAAACATGCATAAAACATCACAAAAATGGACATTCTGTGACATTTTTCGGAAACGTACATAAAACATCACGAAAATGCACATTCAAAAAACGTGCATAAAACTGCACAAAAATGCACATTTTGTGATGTTTTTTGGAAACGTGCATAAAATGTGACAGAAATGCACATTCAAAAAATGTGCGTAAAACGTCACGAAAATGTCCATGCTGCGACGTTGTTTAGAAAGATGCACAAAAAGTCACAAAAAAACACATTCAAAAAATGTGCATAAAACTTCACGAAAATGCACATTCTGTGATTTTTTTTGGAAACGTGCATAAAACGTCACGAAAACGAACATTCTGTGATGTTTTTTGGAGCATACATAAAGCGTCAAGAAAATGCACAATCAAAAAATGTGCTTAAAATGTCACGAAAATTCACATTTTGTGACATTTTTTGGAAACGTGCATCAAACGTCACGAAAATTCACATTAAAAAAACATGCATAATGTGTCACGAAAATGCACATTTTGTGATATTTTTTGGAAACATGCATAAAACGTTAGGAAAATGCACATTCAAAAAAGGTGCACAAAATGTCACTAAAATGCTCATATTGTGACATTTTTTAGAAACGTGCATAAAATGACATGAAATTGCAAATTCAAAAAACGTGCATAAATCATCACAAAAATGAACATTTCGTGATGTTTTTTGGAAACGTGCATAAAACATCACAAAAATGCCCATTATATGACTTTTTTGGAAACGTGCATAAAACATCACGAAAATACACAATCAAAAATTGTGCACAAAACGTCACCAAAAAGCACATTCTGTGATGTTTTTTGGAAACGTGCATAAAACATCACAAAAACGCACATTCTGTGACATTTTTTTTGGAAACGTGCATAAAAGACCACAAAAATGCACATTCTGCGACATTTTTTGGAAACATGCACAAAATGTCACGAAAACGCACATTCAAAAAATGCGCATAAATCGTCACAAAAATGTATGCCTTGCGACCTTATTCGGAAATGTGCATTAAACGTCACAAAATGCACATTCAAAAAACGTGCCCAAAATGTCACGAAAATGCACATTCTGCGACTTTTTTAGAAACGTGCAATCAAACGTAGCAAAAATGCACCTTAAAAAAACGTGCATAAAACACCACAAAAATGCACATTCTGTGATGTTTTTTGGAAATATGCATAAAACGTCACGAAAATGCACATTCCAAAAACATGCATAAACAGTCACGAAAATGCACATTCAAAATAGTGCATAAAATGTCAAGAAATTTCACATTCAAAAAAGTGCATAAAACGTCACAAAAATGCACATTCTGTGATGTTTTTTAGAAACGTACATAAAACCTCGCAAAAATGCACATTCTGCGAGATTTTTTAGAAACGTGCATAAAACGTCACGAAATTGCACAATAAAAAAATGTGCATAAAAATGTCACAAAAATGTAGATGCTGTGACATTGTTTGGAAACGTGCATAAAACGTAATGAAAATGCACATTAAAAAAATGTGCATGAAACAACACGAAAATGCACGTTCTGTGACATTTTTTAGAAATGTGTATAAAACTTCACGAAAATGCACATTCAAAAAACGTGTATAAAATGTCACAAAAATACACATTCTATGATGTTTTTTGGAAACATGCATAAAACGTCGCAAAAATGCATATTCAAAAAACGTGCATAAAACGTCACGAAAATGCACATTTTGTGACATTTTTTGGAAGAGTTCATAAAATGTCACAAAATTTCATATTAAAAAACATGCATAAAACGTCACAAAAATGCGCATTCTGTGATTTTTTTTGAAAACGTAAATAAAACGTCACAAAAAAGCACATTCTATGACATTTTTTGGAAAAGTGCATAAAACGTCACGAAATGCATAATCAAAAAATGTGCATAAAAGTCACGAAAATGCACATTCTGTGACGTTTTTTGGAAACATGCATAAAATGTCACGAAAATACACAATCAAAAAATGGGCATAAAACGTCGCAAAAATGAAAATTCTGTGACGTTTTTTGGAAACGTGCATAAAACGTCATAAAAATGCCCATTCTGTGACTTTTTTTGGAATTGTGCATAAAACGTAATGAAAATGCACATTTAAAAAATGCGAATAAAATGTCACGAAAAAGCACATTTTGTGACGTTTTTGGAAACGTGCATAAAACGTCACAAAAATGAACATTTTGTGACATTTTTTGGAAACCTGCATAAAATATCACGAAAATGCACATTCAAAAAACGTGCATAAAATATCACGAAAAGTTAAATTCTGTGACGTTTTTTGGAAACGTGCATAAAACGTCACGAAAATGCACATTCAAAAAACGTGAATGAAATATCACGAAAATGCACATTAAAAAAACGTGCATGAAAAACGTCACAAAAATGCACATTATGTGATGTTTTTTGCAAACGTGCAAAAAACGTCCCAAAAATGCACATTCTATGACACTTTTTGGAAACGTGCATAAAAAGTCACAAAAATGCACATTCAAAAAAGTGCATAAAACGTCACAAAAATGCACATTCAAAAAACATGCACAAAACATCATGAAAATGCACATTCAAAAAAACGAGCATAAAATATCACGAAAGTGCACATTCAAAAACGTGCATAAAATGTCACGAAAATGCACATTCAAAAAAGTGCGTAAAACGTCAAGAAAATGCACATATTGTGACATTTTTTGGAAACGTGTATAAAATGTCACAAAATTACGCATTCAAAAAACGTGCATAAAACGTCACGAAAATGCACATTCTGTGATGTTTTTTGGAAACGTGCATAAAATGTCACGAAAATACACATTCAAAAAACGTGCTTAAAACATCACAAAAATGCACATTTTGTGACTTTTTTGGGAAACGTGCACAAAACGTCACCAAAATGCTCATTCTATGATTTTTTTTGAAGT
>JAOSBK010023547.1:0-12221 GCA_027568895.1 Erythroxylum shatona | reverse complement strand
GCAACAATTAATTAAGTGAGACCATCTAGGTTACTCACAGTTTGCTCCAGAAGCTATTGCCTTGAAGTCTTAGCAACATCTGGATGTTGTCGTTCAATATGTTCTTCTAAATCATGCAATACATACACATTATACATATCACAACTTTGCACAATTATAAGTATTCATTTATACACATATATGTATATGGAATATGTACAATGCATGTTCAATAACAATCCCAGGTACATTTCCTTAATACGCGTCTCATAACCAATTAACATGATCTTTAAATCATTCCTTAACACCTAATATACTTTACTTACTTTAATCACTCAATCCAACATCAACTAGGCTCATTCAAGATCTCAATCAAACTTACATATCTCATGGGAAAACCTTAATAAGTCAATCATGTATAAACAAACATATCTTGGGACAAAAGGCATAACTTTTTCTATAGATGTCGGATTAATGTCATTCTGGGATGTTTTCGAAGAGGACTTTGCGATATACAACTTTTGTGAAGACCTTGAAGAGAGATTTTTCCATCAAAAGGGACAAAATCTTAGATTTGTGTAAGTCTTCTGTGAATGTCCGCTCAGCGGACATACTTCCCACCAAGACGGACATGAACGGGGGTGGGAAGTTTTTTCGACCTGTGAAGGTCTGTTCAATGGACCTAAAGTCCATTTAATGGACATAAACAAGGCTGGGAAGTTTTCCAGACCTGAGAAGGTTCGTCCAACAGACATAAAATCCGTTTAATGGACATGTGAGAAACATATCTCACTTTAAAGCATTTCCGACGATTTCCACATACATTCTAACATCATTTTCACTCCTAATCTTCCCGAATTCACCTCTTCTAATGCAACATCATTATACACCAATTCAACTACCAAATTAACTTCATTAAACTCTCTAAACCTCAACTCATTTGATTGATCATTTTCACTAAAACTCATCATTCATGAAATCCTATTCTTTTTCCGTAACATATCTCATTCCTAAGTATCAAACAATTCATATTCAAAATTCATCATTTCAAGTTGATAACTTCTTCATGTATACCTTAATTTTACCTCAACATCATCCATACACAAATCATATTCCATGCTTGATCATAAACACCAAAATAGAATATATTCTTATGCACTTTTATCAGAAAATTTTTCTGCACATATCCTACTTCATTTTTCATTCCTAACTATTACCTTAATTCATCTTGTACATAGATCATCTTTTCTACTTCATTTCCTCTTCATTCTCACCTTAATTTCAACTCATTATCATTCACAAAAAAATCATGATTTGTATTTGATCATTAACCCAAAAACAGAACATATACATGTACCCATTCATCATCAATTTTCTGCACTTATCTAAACACCATTATAATGATCATTCTACTTCAAAAACATCTCTATAACAATTTATGAACTATTACTCATCATAAACACAAAAACAATCCATTTGCATATACATTTATTCATCCATGATTTAACACAACAATCAACTCCATTTACACTTTCAATCTATATCATAATGATCATTATAAATGCCTTCATTTAGCCAACCCAAGAATGTCATTAATACACTAAAAGGAAAGACCATAAACCTCTTTATTTTGACACCCACATTACAACATATATATGACTCCATGATCATTCAATCTCAAATTACTCATGATAAATGTTTCATTTACACTACCTATAATGCTTAAAGCATAACTTGCTTGATTTAGCTTCAAATTCTTCAAGCTCTTCAAGAACACCAAGAATCCCTATCCCATGTCACACGATCATCATCTTGAAGGTGGATTAGGTTTGGTTTTCTTGTGGTAAATGAAAGAGACAACAAGGTGGACGTAGCAAATGATAGATGGAAGCAAGGTGTAACGTTGATGAAGTGAGAGTGAGTGAAGAAAACAAAAATGAAGGAGGAGGAGAAGAAAGCATAAGGCAATCACGAGAGACAAAACAAGAGTTAAAAATGAAAGACACTAAAGAGAGTGTCTTGCAAAATGAGAGAACCTGATAGGTGAGTGGTGAGTGGTGAGTGGTAGTGACACTTGTCACTGCCATTTGTCACTTTCCTATGGTCCCATTTGGACCCTTATTAATAACTAGTCTATTTGTCTCTAATTTCTAATCCAATTGTCTCCCCATTTTCAATGATACTTGTCATTAAATCCCAAAGTCATTTATCAAAATTTTCACTGCCATTTGACAGTTAATTCTACTACTATTTATCAATTGTCTTGCCATTTGGCATTTTTTCTAGTCCAAAAATACCTAAATTTCTATAAATTTCCCAAATTTTACCAAAACTTTTAAATCATTAAATATACTCTCCAAATCAATTTTCAATACAATCAAACCACAATTCTCAATAAAATCACATGTATAAAATCAATTATACCTGAAAAAAGTCAATGAATGCATGTACAGTCATTTTTATGTGCAAAAATTACTATTCATGTATGTGTATATGCTATAATATGCATGAGCATGAAATACACTTTCTAACTTCTCAATAAACTCTCATATAAACTATTCTAGGGTTCTAGCCCCTAACATGGGATAACGGGATGTTACAACGATGATACGCGTATGATCTAAAATGTATAATCTTTCTGTTTGTAGTCTCAATTTCTCTGAACTTTATGTTAAACTTCATTAGGAAAATTTGTTTTCTCTTACTAAATGCTAAATTGTATTAGAGAAAACCCTTATGGGATTAAATGCTTATATCCCCCTATGTCATATCAAATCTATGGATTTATATATGTATTTGTATGTGTCCTAACAACATAGACTTAAAGTTAATCTGTATATATATGCCTAATGACCTTTAAAATGCTTATGATCGACATAGATATTAAGACTTTCACCTATATTATGACAATGTATAACAACTTGTATGACCGAGAATAAAATGGTGATCATCTATACTGATAAAATATACTGTCATAACATATGAAAAACGTATAAATGTATTAAGAACAACTACAGTGATCCCTAACTAATAGTGTCTAAAGACTTCAGTACACCCATACTATACACATGTCTCTAAAAAATAATTCAGCAAAGTCCTTTACTTAGAGGATCAATAAGCATATCATCAATCTTCAAATGCTCCACTTCTATGCCACCTTTCTGTATTGGTTCCTTTATGGTCAAATATTTGACCTCCAAATGCTTAGACTTTGTGATGTTCTTATTGTTGTTACTGAACAATACAATAGAAAGATTATCACAATATAATCGAATAGGTCTAGCTACTAAGGCTATGTTTGGTTGAGGGTTTATTAATGGAATAGAATGGAATGTAATATTATTTCATCGTTTGGGAGGAGGGTTTATAATGGAATGAGATGGAAGAGGAGGGTTTCACATTACATCCCATTCTATCCTATATAGTAAAAATGATAAACCTCCGATTTGAGGGTTTAGAATAAAATGTAAAATGATAAACAACTTTTTACTATATTACATTATAAACTTCTTCTAAACAACATTTTACTATATTACATTATAAACCCTTCTATCCCTCTCAAACAACAATTTTCTAATATTACATTCATTTACATTCCATTCCATTATAAACTATTCCATTCCATTCCATTAAAAACCTTACGTCTAACCAAACTTAGCCTAAATCAACCACAAATAACTCAGAAATTAAGTTCTTGAGCCAAATCACATGGGAAGTATCCCATTAGCATGCCACAAACTCCGCATGCATTGTCGAGGAAGTCACCAATGTTTGCTTAACACTCTTCCATAATATTGCACCATCTACTAATATAAAATGTACCCTAATGTGGACTTCCTATCATCTGATCACATAGCAATATCCAAATTCGTATAGCTTATAAGGTCGTCTAGACTGTTGACTTTCCTGAATGTTGATATATAATCCTTAGTTCCCTTCATATATCATAACACTCATTTGACTACATTTCTATGGTCTATTTCTGGGTTAGCTAGATACCTACCCAACAGTCTAACAACAAATGCAATGTCTGGTCTAGTGCACACTTAGGCATACATCAGGCTACCAACGACATTAGAATATAAAACACTTTTCATAGCCTATATCTCTATATCATTATTTGGACATTGTGCCAAAGGTAATCTCTCACCAAGAGGGATTGGTGCTACAATAGTCTTACATTCAGCCATATTAAACCTTTGCAATACTCGCTCAATGTATGCTCTCTATGAGAGACCTAATGAGTATTGAGACCTATCTGGGTGAATTTGTGTACTTAGGATAAAAGATCCCTTATAAAGGTACTTCATGTCAAAATGCTTAGTCAAAAGGTGATTAACCTCATGCAGCAAGGTTAAGTCATTTGATGCGAGTAAGATATTATCCACATATAAAATTAGAAAGATAACGTTGCTTCCCCTAACCTTGTGATACAAACATCTTTCAACTTTATTTTCCATAAAGTCAAACAAGGTAATAACCCCATCAAACTTAATATACCACTTTTTAGAGGCTTATATCAATCCATACATTAATTTTCTTATGTTATAAACTATGTCAGCTTTGTCTTGATCCTAAAATCATTCAGGTTATTCAATATAAACCTCTTCATAAAGGTCTCCATTTAGGAAAGCGGTTTATGTTAGGTTAAGGTTTATTGTTAATGATTTTGATGATAACTATATAATATTTCAAAATTTAAATTGGAGTTATTTCCTTTTATTAGTAATGAAAAATTTTTTAAAAGGAAATAAAATCATAGAAAAAATATCTTCTTTCTTACAGGAACCTTTTTAATGAACTTACTTTATTAGAAATGATTCCACAACATTCGAAAGGATCTTATTAATTCGAACAATTAGCTCCAAATTTTTTGACAAAGCTTTTCTCTTAACGTTTGAATATTGGAAGATTCCAGCAGAGATGATATCGAAGATTTGTTAGATAAAAAGCCAACTCAGAATTAAAATAAAGCAACGACTAGTTGAAGAAAATGTCTACTTAAGGAAGAATCACTGAATTTGCAAAAAACACACACAGATTTGTGAAATACTTCAACAACATCAATATTCTTAAAAGTCGTATGTATATCAAACTCCTTGTATCATAGAAAGTAAAATCACTCTATTGAGAGAGATTGTTAAACCCTTTATACATTTTTCGTTGAGAGCTTGTAGAGGTTTGTTAAACACTACGGGAGTGAAAGGTTAAAGAACCTTGAAAATTATGTACTTCTGAGCTTGGAGAGGCTCGTGAAAATTTATAGTGAAATACTCAAGTCGAATACTTGGGGACTGGATGTAAACTTTGTTATAAGTTGAACCAGTATAAATTGACTGTGTCACTCTCTCTCTTTCTCTCTCTTAACTTTTAAATTTTTGCATTACAGTGTGTGTGTTTAATTTACAAGAGACTCTTTCACTTTTGGAATAGGCTCCTTCTGTTTTAATATTGCAAGAAGTTTCTTTCATTTTTAAGCGCTGACAAGCTCCTTTAGTTTTTAACGTTAACAAGCTCTTTTCATTTTATAAACATTAACAGGCTCTTTTCATTTTTAATATTAACAGACTCCTTTCGTTTTACACTTTAACAAGCTCCTTTCATTTTTAACAAGCTCCTTCTATTTACATACTTTTCTGTTGGTATTTAGTAGGTTCTTATCGTTTACACGAATTGATAGTAACTTACAAATTTTTTAAGTCACACACAATTCACCTCCTCTTGCATGTGTTTACTTTATCAGTTTAAACATCCATCTGATTCAGCTCCATATCATAATGAGCTATTATTGTTATAATTACTCTAAATGTATTCTTAGAGGATACAGGAGAAAAGGTAACATTACAGTCAATCCCTTCTGTCTAAGTGAACTTTCTGGTAACCAACCGAGCTTTAAACCACTTAACTTTACCTTAAGACTCCTTATTGGTCTTGAAAATCCATTTACAACTAATAGGTTTGCAGTTCTGAGGTAAATCAACAAGCTCATATACCTTATTGTGTTTTTGGATTGCATCTTATCCCGCATTGCATCCCACCATAAATTTGCATGGGGTCTAAAAATAGCCTCTGTAAAAGTAATTTTATTTACTACATGTTCAACATCATAATCTTGTTCACCTAAATAAATAATGTAATCAAATGAAATAGTAGGTCTTCTAACTCTAGTGGATCTTCTTACTTAAACTAATTCAATGTGCTCTTGTACGTGCCTCATGGACCTCAATTTGTACAAGTATAAGTTTCTGTCCCTATACGGGTATGGTACTAAGACCATGATCCAATAGTTTTGACTGTACGATTGATGGATATCAAGTAACTGCCGTATCTACCCTGTTATCATCTGAAGGGTAAGAAGGACCACCCTCATCATAGACATCATACTCTAAAAATTTTGTTGTTTGTGATTGTATTATTCTAGCCCTCTATCTCTACAATAAAATATGTATCTTTAGAGTGGTCAAGACATCCAACAAAATAACAATGATTAGAATGAAAATGCAACTTATCTTCGTAAGGATTATACAAACGTATCTCAATAGGGCAGCTCAATACATAAATGTGAGTGAGACTAGGCACTATAAGAAAAGTGTCATTTAGCCACAGAAATGACCAATGAAAAATGTTTGAATTTTGTCGGTAATAAAAATTTGCAACAGAATATTCCGACGGATAAAAGGCGTTGAAAAAACGGCTATCGCTAAATTTACTGACGAAAATTTTCTTTCCGTCAATAATTTTACCTACTGAAATCCAATTTTCGTAGGTAATTTTACCAACGATTACTCTTTGTTCTGTCGGTAAATATCTTACATTTTACCAACTGTTTTTGGTGTTCCATCGGTAAATATAATGAATTTTACTAACGTAATTCTATTTTTCATTGGTAAATAATTTTAAAATTTTTTTAAAAAAACTTGACATTAAATATAGGTGGTTTGCTATGCTTTTGCAAACCAACATGGCTTTATCTATTCAAATGCTCTAGAATGAAGATTCTTACAGGCTGTGACTTATGTAGAAGGCTTGACAACAACTTCTTTGTTCTACTAGCAGCAATTTTGATGGGAGCCAGAAACAATGTTTTGAACTGTTTAGCTTCTTTAAGCATCCACAGAAAGAAGAAAAATTTTATGCTAATATTCTAACACTATTGAGGATAAACAGATGTAGATTTCTGTTTGTAAAACTAGAGTAGGTTTAAATACTTACCTGAGCTTGATAAGGACAAAGTTGCCTTTATGTTATACGAAAAAACACATGACAATAGTTCCAAAAATACCTCCACCGAAGGACACGATCACAATGGTCGGAGAAGACAATGCCAACGAGTAAAAAAGGAGTACACAATAGAGAAACCGGAGAGAAGAAAATCGAAAAGGAGACGCAGGAAGAAGGAAGAAGAAGACACAGATGGGGGGGGGGTGAGATGTCGGGTGAGTTTGAATTTAAAAAGAATTTACCAACGAAAATTTTTGTAGGTAAACTCAAAATTTTTTTATTTTGTCAATAATTTCCGCCTTTTTACCGACGAATATCTTATACCATCGTTAAATCCTTTACTGACGAAAATCTTATACCATCACTAAAGTCCATCACAAAATTTGTCGGGATGACTTCCCTCCATATTTAGCGACTGATATTAGTATCATCGCTAAACGAAAATTTTACCATCAATTTTACCGACGAACATGGATTTTCTGTCAGTAATTTGCAACGATATATTTTTCATCGGTAATTTTCTGTCGCTAATTCTCGCTTTTCTTGTAGTGTTACCGACGACCATATTTTCCCATCGCTAACGTCCGTCGCAAATTTTATCACAATGATTTCCTTCCATATTTAGCGACGGGTATTAGTACCGTCGCTAAATTAATCAATTTTAGCGACGAAAATATGTTTTCCGTCGCTAATCCACACTTTTCTTGTAGTGAGGCTTCCACCCCTGATTTCAAAAGGCGTCTTTAAAATTGATTTGCTTGGGACTCTATTAAGTATATACAAGGTAGTCTTTATGGTTTTACCATAAAGGTAATCAGGTAAATTAGTCTTATTTTGCATTGACCTCATCATATCTTTTAAGGTGCGATTACGCCTTTCAACCACACTATTTTGCTCAGGATTACTTGACATAGTGAACTGAGCCACTATTCAGCATGATTCTACATACTTGGCAAATAGACTCTTTTCTTGTCCTAAAATCCCATATTTTCTATAATATTTACCTCCACTGTCAGATCTGACAATCTTAATAGACCTTCCCAAATAGTTCTCAACTTCAGCCTTAAAGATTTTGAATTTTTCAAGAACTTTAGACTTTTCTTTAAGCAAGAAAATATATTCATAATGGGAATAGTCATTAATAAATGTCAGAAAATATCTTGAATTACATAAAGTAATTTTATAAGGTCCACATATGTCTGTAAGTATGAGGTTTAATAAGCCAGAAGCACAAGTTGATCCTTTTTTCTTTATTTTAGTCAATTTACCCCCACAATAGTTGGTACATGTTTCCAAATCATTAAAATATAAAGTTGGGAGAATGTGATCCTTAATCAATCTCTGAACTTTATATTTGAAAATGTGACCCAATCTTTTATACCACAACATGTATGACTTATCCTTTATCAGGGCTCTGTTTTTAGTAACTTGTTTAGAAATATATGAAGAAGCATACATCTCATTAGGGGCAAGACACATTTTATACAAATCATATGAGAAGAAGGCCTTACCAATATGTTTTTCATTGAAAGATAATTGTACAACAGAAGTTTCAGTGACAAAATCATAAACTTCTTTATGAACCCTATATCAAGATTCAAACAAACGTCCCTTACAGAGATTACATTAACTTCTTTGTTATTTCCCACCATCAGTTTTTCCTCCTCCCTATTTAACTTTTCTCTTATGCTGAATCACTGCATTGTGGAAGCAACATGATTATAGGCTCCACTATTAAGCCACCAAGAACTTCATGTGGCTATGGCAGGATTAGACTCATTGATCATATAAGCCAAGGAATTACCTCATAGCTTTTGCTTTTCTTTCCAGGTTTTACACTTCTGACAATCCAATTTTTTATATCCCTTCTTTTTGTAGAAGAAATACCTCATACTCTTTACATCCCCAAAACTTCTAGCAACCAACAACCACATGTGGAGGAAATTTAAATTTCTTACCTTTAACTTTCTAGAGCTTTACCTTTGCCTTCCCCTTGGTTGCTAGTAAAGTTGTATGAGTTATATTTTTCAACTTCTCTTCTTTAGCAACACATCTAGTAATTAATGCATTTATGTCCTAAGCTCCGTCTTGAGAGTTGCATGTTGTAACCAGAATACCAAACTCTAATGGAAGTGTATTTAGAGCTTGGGGAACAATACAAGCATCAAGTATATAACTATCTTCAGCTTAGTCTACAGGTAGACTATCTTAACGATGTACTCCCTCAGTAAGGTACCTATTTCAGCATTAGAAGATATCTTATATCTCTTGAGAGAGGAAGCCCTAGCTATGGTAGTTTCTGGAAGTCCACTAAGTAGATGGTCTGGATGGATCTTTTTATGGTTAAATAGCACATCCTATTTGACCTATCCCAAGCTATGTATGCTACTTTTTTAGCCTCTGAGTTGAGAGATTTAAGTGCAAAAGGCCTATCCTTGACTATGGTCATATTGATATCTGCCATCTCCAACACAAATTTCACATCTTGCCTCCATTTCTTAAAGTTGAAACCAGTCAAACAGTTATTGTTCACAGAAAAGGTGTCTGCAAAATTGACAACGTAAAGATCATCACAAATGTAAGATAACAACGATATTCAAAGACACAAATATAATCTTATTGCATATATAATGGAACATATGTGGGTTGAATACATAATACATGCAAATTAGGCCTCCATATAAAAGCTATCGGAGTACATAGCATTAACTTTTATGACTCTACCACCTCCATCGTATGCCTTTATGCAAATCTCAAAATCTTATATTAGGTCAACCCATGTTGGTAGAATAACCAAACACAAGACCAGGGATATCCCTAAACATGTAAGCAAAACAATTCAAATACTAACTTGAAAGACCACTGTAGTGACTACATTTTCATTAATATCCAAGCGGCTCTACAAAAATAAGGAATACACCTGTATGTTATCCTCACATTTTGTATGAGCATATCATATGTGATATTTACTATCCATAAGTGCCACATCCTCATGCACATACTCATTATCATATATTAGTACTAAAAATATTATCAATTAACTTTGTTTGGGAATTCATCATAAGAAAAATCTTAATCAGAATAATAATCATGCAACAATATATATGCCATATGAGATACCAAAACCATATGTACCTTTTTTATTTCAAGTCTAAAGCATGAAAATTCACTAAAAGATGGCATTAATAACCTTATTTGATTTGATGATAAACCTTATTTATTACTAATGTAATTAATTCAGAAGAATTAAAAAAACTCACTTTATAAATTCACTAGATCCCAAAACTGACCCAAAATAACTTGAGAGATCATATTGTAAATTCTAAAAATTGAGTTTTTTTAAATCCTATAGTGTGCTGATGTCAATGCTACGAATGGGTCGGAAGCGCGTGCGTTACCTGACACGCCATTGGATGCATTAGGCTTGTGCCAGACATGCAACACACGCGCAATATGCCAAGCATGCACTACACGCGCACAAATACGCACTGTGCCAAACATGCACCAGACACTCACCACATGCTCACAAATGCGCACCGTATTACGAGGCATGCGTCTCACAGGCTGCTACTGCATGCGCCAACTATCTACTTTACTTGCTTTTGATTTGGGACTTTTAAGGAACATGTCTGATTATAACATTATAAAATAGAACATTTAAATATATTTATGGAATTTATCTTTATATAAAGAAAAGAAAATGTCTGCCTATCAATGAAGAGCATAAGTCACCAAACGTCTAGACGACTGGACTGGATCGAAAGAACCAAAAGGATTCGATAGATGGGAGCCACTCTTTGTCTCTTCACTAGTCTTGTTCCATAGACCGACCACTCACATTCAGAACTTCATTCGTTGTTGAATTTTGGATCTAATAATGCAATGGGGTATGATATTGGTGAGCCAAAAGACAATAAATAACTAACAGGCGAAAATAAGAGAGCCAGTGTTAGTGCTTGGAGAATCCTTTAAATTGTTTGTTCACTTTCCTTTTAATATCAAAGCTAGTGCTTGCTTTCACACTTTCATGAGACATGTAGAATCTTTGATTTTCCTTTTCGTTTTAAAGAGTATTTAAAGTTTTTGATGTGATAATTGTCATATTCTTGAAATTCATATGCCTTAATTATGACCATTTAGTGATCCACTACACATCTTTTCAATATCAGAACATTTAATGCCATTCATTGTGCTTTTTCTAGTGACTAGGCTGTTTGTAAATTCAAAGTTTCAATCTGCGATCAGATTTTTTATTTCGATTAATTAATTAATTTATATAATATTTATATAAATAATTTTGTTAAATATTATTCACACATTTTAAGAGTAATTGTAAATATCTTATCAGGTCCTCCAATTCCTCCAATCTTAACTACCTAATGATTTTCTAGAAGCTGCTAGGCATCATTTGAGATTTTTTGTCCTATTTTTTTGTATACTAACTCTGTTTTCTTCAATCTTAACTTTTTAATTATACGGGACTCACATAAATAAAAAGTTGAGATTGATGGAGATAAAATTGGTACACAAAAAATAAGACAGAGGATCAAATCCCACTAGGCATATACCCTACTATACACCAAAATGTCCCTTCTTGCATGCAACCCAATCACATAATGAACGACACGTTAGACCCTAAGTCAGTACCAATGGGCCCCGTACCTACATATGCTAATCAATGATCAATCAATCCTTCAATCAAACGACGATAATAGTGTACCGGTGAAATCAATAACACGGACGGTTGATATGCAAAGACTTTCTCTCTCATCTGCCTATAAATATAGCCATTTGCCTTGTCTTCTTGTATAAGCTGGCAATCATCGTCTGTTATTTTCTCTCTCAGAAACGTTTAAAGCCTTTGAAAATGTCTTGCTGTGGAGGAAACTGTGGCTGTGGAGCCGGCTGCAAGTGCGGAAGCGGCTGCGGAGGGTAGGATCACCTGAAAACTGACCTGATCCAATTCGCGTTACCTTCTCTATTATGCGATCGTCTTTTTCTTTTTCAATTTATAGATGTCA